>BQNB010039746.1:9681-47873 GCA_026074375.1 Tanacetum coccineum | reverse complement strand
TTCAAAGAAACTCAAATTGGTTTCAATGAATCAAATAAATCAGTTTAATAGAAACTCAATCTTGGTTTCAAAATAAACTGGTCTAAACACCTGAAAGATCACACAATAACAATTAAATAAACTGTTATAAACCGGTATCCAAGAAATTCAATCCTGATTTCTATAACCTTGTACCGGATCTGCTTCAAAGAAACTCAATCTTGGTTTTAGTGAATCAACTAGATCAGTTTAACAGAAACTCAATATTGGTTTCAAACTAAAATGATCTGAACAACTGCTTTTTAAAAATCGTTATAGATCTGTAATTTCAAATCTGTATATTAAAAATCTGTTTATTAAATCTGATTTCGAAAGAAACTCAACTTGGTTTCGACATAAAACAATTTATAATTATAAAATCTGTTAATAATAATTAATCCGATTTAACAAAAGTGATTTTAATTCTGTTACACAGAATCTATTTTAAGACTGTTGGGAAACTGTTACACTTTTATTAATAAAATCAAATTATATTACAATAAATTAAATTAACAGAAAATAAATAACAGACAGAAAGGGTAGAAGCAGAAGACAGACGCTATATAACGATAAGTAAATAAAAGCAGTAAAATGTCGTGGAACGAGGCTCGTGTTTAACACGATTCCCTTAAAACAAATTCGCTGTCCGTTTCCCAGAGTACAACGTCCAAAGCTGTTGTACAGCCGGACCTGACAAACTTGCCTGAAAAATCACGGAAGCATTCGTACATTTCTGATCGAAAGAATTGCTAGAACTTGGTTTCTATGGAGCTGCATATTTATTTGTGTTTAAAACGAATGAGACTAGGCCTTTATTTATAGTGAAAACGTTGTCTTGTTTTTCAAGATAAATAACTGCCCAACTTAAGCAAATCTTTTATTAACAAAAAAAGATTTGCATATCTTTTAATGACACAAAATATTCTATACAAACTTATTTGATAAGTTTAAATCTATTCCTAAAATAGATATTTAGATTTTGTGTTTCACGTGTCCCACTTTGAAACACGATATTTCATTCATATTATCTCTATTTTGGACATAAATATATATAACATATATTATTTTTCCAACATATATTGCTCAACAAAAGACAAGTGATGATATATATTTGTTAGCATGAAGTGTCTGTTTGTGTTATAGAATTCTTTATTCAGCAAAGTGTTTCATATGACGAGGTTAACGTTATTTTTGGGTAGGATAATACTTATGAGTTTAATATTGATTTTTGTATGTATATGTATTCCTTTCATTTCAAATTAATTGTCTCCCGATAAAAAACACAATGTTTAAGAAAACATAATCATTACTGTATTTTCTCTCTTACTTTTTGCAAAATGACAGTTTTATCCTTATACAATTAATTAAAGTTTTAAATAAAGTTTGTAATTTCTAGTATCATTAGGTGTAATATGGTAAACTTGCTACATTACTCACAACTATATTTGAAAGGGGATAATAATTTTGAGACAACTCAAAATGGAAAGATAGACTATTATGTCATGCACTTATAATTTCAACAAAAATACCCTCAAGATTGACAAAATGACAAATTTGTAGATAATTTCATCACGGTGTTTTGTAGATTTTTTTAGGGCCTTAAACAAGGTGATCCTCTTTCTCCCGTTTATTCTTATTTTTGGTATGGAGAGTCTTCCACATAAAATTTCTTTTAAAAGAGTATGTAGATTGCGGCAATGTATAACGGCATTGTGCATAAGTTCGGTTATGCAGACTTTCTCTATTTCTATGCGGACGATTCGGTGTTTATGGGGCAATGGAGTACTAAAGAATATTGATACGATTATATATGTGTTGAAATGTTTTCATCGTGCTTCAGGTCTTAGTACAAATAAGCAAAGAGTAAAGTTATTGGGTGTTTGTCGGTGGGTTGGTGAGTGAAGAAAGGGTGGTGCAAGCTGAAAATAGCATTGTTATGGTTCCTATAAGGCTCCATTTGCTTATTTAGGTTCGAAAGTTGGGGGAAATATGTCTCAGATTAAATCTTGGGATGAGATTGTGGATAAAATGGTAGATCGTCTTTCAAAATGGAAGATGAAAACATTATCGATAGGTGGTCGTTTAACCATTCTCAAGGCGGTTCTAGGATCCATGCCTATTTATCATATGTCTATATTCAAGGTGCCAATAAAAGTCATTCAACGCATGGAAACAATTCGAAAAGTCGGTTTTTAAGTGGTGCCTATTTAAATAGTAAAAAATTGATATGGTGAAATGAGTAAGGTTTGTGTTCTAAAGAAAATGGCCTTGGTGTTTCTAGTTTATATGCGCTATAATAGAGCTCTTATGTGTTAAATTGGGGTTTGGCGGTTTACAACTCAAAAGAACTTGTTATGGACTAGGGTTATTAAAGCTATTCATGGCGAATATGGGAAAAATGGTAGCGGATTCAAGGTTGGTTACAAGTCCATTTGGCGAAGCATTCTCCAGAAGGTGGAAACATTGAAGATAAAAGGTATACACTTAAATAATTTTATGCAGAAAAAGCTTGGCAATGGTGCGGATACTTATTTTTGGGAGGATTTGTGGCATGGAGACATGGTTTTTGAACTAAGATGGTCCAAGGCTATATCCTGGAGAGTGAAGAAGACTGTCGAAGTGCCTCTTAACTTGTCACATGAAGAAACTTGACCTGGTCTTTTCTCGTGCTCCTAGAAAGCGGAGTGGAATAAGATCAGTTTAACGATTTGACGACTTATTGTGAAGAAGGTGTTGGTTTCTTGGTGTCACGCCTGATAGGTGGTATTAGGACGCTTGATGGTTCGGGTGATTCTCGTACTTCGGCTAAAAGGTTATCGATGATAACATGTTTTTCGGAAAGTGTCTACTCAAACTCGATGGATAAAAGCGGGTGCCAATCAAGGTTAACCTTCATAGCTGGAAGGTGAGAATAGGATTGTTTGCCAAACCTCTTAATATTTCCTGGAGAGTTATAGATATTCCGTCTATTCTTTGTCCCGTTTGTGGTACGTCACGAATTGTCACGACATATATTTTTTGATTGCCTTGTTTGGCGAAAAGATAATTTTCGCAAGCTTTGCCGTTGGTGGGAGGTGAATTTCATGGAATGCAAACGTTCGATGAATGGTTTCTTGGATTCGTAAATCTTATGGATTCATATCAAGCATAAAAAGGTTGTTAGAAAGGGTGTGTGTTTGGGTTGTGGTGCTAATTTGGGCTATCTAATAAGTTGGTCTTTGTGTGGTTTTCTCCTCTAAGGCGGTTATTTTTGATGATGTTGTGTCGTATTCTTTTTATTGGAGTCGATTAGATGTAATGGTCGTTCTATTTTGGGTTGCTTGCTAAAAAAACTCACATTTAACTTGTATATCTTCTAGCTTCTTGCTAGTTTTTTAATAAAGTGTTGTTAAAAAAAAAATCTTCACGTGTTTTTATGATATACGATAAAGCTTATAAAGGAAGAAAAAGAAAAACTACTTTGCCCAGCCAAGTAAGGGAAAAAACAGATAATAGAATTCCTGTATCCTTAAGGCTTGGAAAGATTACACGTCGAGAGTACAAAGAGAGAAAAAGCTCCACCATGATAAAAACGATTAAACGAGAACATAAAAAAAAATAAAATAAAATAAAATATAGAGAACAAAAACTACAATGAAGCTTAAGATTTGACGATCTTATGAAGTTGTTGGATTATGTTCACGTAAAAATAATATATCTCCGGGAATTTATTTGAGCCCACAGGGACGCGCGCGTTAATACATAAAACAATTAATAATAAATATATTAAATGTAATATATTTAAGTGATAAAGTTTAATGAGCGTTAAATGTTAATAAATATTTAATGAGAGTTATATTAGTCGTTAATAGTTAAAAGAATGACTAATATGCAATTATGGAGAAAAGGAAAGTATGAGGAAGTATTTCTTTTTTCCTTAGCCAATAATTTCCTAAACGAGGAGGTGGAATAACATAACTTGCAAGTCAAGTTAGGAGGCTATAATAGAGGCTTAGGTTTTTATTTTCTCAACATTGAAAACCTAAATCCCTAAATCTCCACTCGCTCCCCTCACCCTCTTGGCTTGATCGCCGAGACACCCTCCTCTAGGGTATTGCGGTTTTGATTTTGTTCGATCCAAAAAAAACCACAAAGGGTTTCAAATGTTGATTTCTTAGAGAACTTGGTGGGTTTATTGCTTTATCACTACTAGTACTAGCATACTTAATTGTTTGCTAAGAACGTATAGTGTGTGTTGAAGTGAAAGATCTTACATTAGGATCTTGGGTGGTTTTCGCATGTAATTTAAATTATGCCACACCGTCTATCAAGACGGTGGTATATGTTAATTGCAAAAAGGTACGCCGTTCTTACGACCCTTTGTTAATTACATATTCTATACCTTGTTTACTTGCCGCTGCGTAACTCCGTGACTTTAATGGTTAATAGTTGTAAAAACCCAACATGGCAAGTCACGAGCCATCGTGTAGAATTTGTACTTACAAGTAGGAGTGTGAATCGGTCGTTCGTCGGGTTCGGTCAATCGGTTGGGTCAAAGCTTCAAAAAACATACCCGAACCCGACCATTGTTAAAACTCGGTTACTCGGTTTCGGTCAATCGGGTGCAGTTAATTCCGGGTTATCGTGATCAATTCGGGTTCGGTCAACCCGAACTTGAGTAAAAAGACAAAAAAAAAAATCATTTTTTTTTTATTTTTTTACTTTTAAATACAAAATCTATTAGATTTATATGAAAAAAATAAAAAAAAAATTAATCGGACGTCAATCGGGTTGACCCGAACCCGAGTTAGCCAAAAACATTTCAACCCGAGACTCGACCCTATTTAGAACTCGGGTCATTCGGGTTGACCCGAATGACCCAAAAAATTTTTTGAACCCGAGTGACCCGACCCGAAGAGGCTCGGGTCGGGTTCGGGTCGAGTTGTGTTCGGTTCGAGGTCGACTTTTTTTTTATGACACCCCTAAGTTACAAGTAATCAATTTGACAAGATTAGGGTTCTTAGAATAATTTTTTTAAGCCCTTTGGGCAGTTTTATGCAGAAAGAATTGATCTTTATCGTATAAAGTTTTCTAATCTTTATTGTTATAAAATTAATAAGACGGATTCTAGGTTGTAATGAAATTTTATAAGAATTTAACAACTAAGATGCGTTTAATTGTTAATTGATCGGTTTATGTTTAAAATAATTGAATTCTGGCATCCATTAAAAATAAAGGATAAATACATGCAATTTATCATGGAGGGATATGTGATATAAATCTTGTTAATTGTTAAAGATTTTATGCAAATATGATGATCAAGAATTAAAACATAGACCTTAAATTTGATTTGGTAAGATCCACGACTTTAAAAGCTAGAGAAGACCTTAGCTATGTCTTAATGGGGCCTAAAAGTTGCTTAATCTAAGTGCGATGTGGTTAATATTTTTGTATATATGGCTGTACGCTATCGGATTATATCAATGGATTTGCCGAGTTTTTATTAGGACTAAGGAGCCTTATATGAATATATACATATTTTTTAATTATTAGATAATTAGGATCATAATTGATATTTGCATGACTTAATTGTTAAGTTGTTTTTTTTGAATAAGTGTTATGTGTATTAGTTTTGTGTTTATATTGTTTTTATTTTAAGTTTTGACTTATGAGAAAATAAAAAGTTGGTTTATTTTTAATAAAATATAAACATGACTAATAATTATGAAATCAGATTTATTATGGACTATTTTATAGTTCATAATGTGTTTTTCAAATAAAAGATTTAATTTTTATCAATGACGTAATTTGCAAAAGTACTACTTAGTTGCAAGGATAAGGTTCTGGAGACTCATCAAGACTTCGTCTGTAGATATCATTAACCCTATAATTCCTAACAAGTTGTAAGTTTTCTTACCTTGCAATACTAAGTTAGAAGTTCGAATGACTAGGTTTTGAATGGTTTCAATCATTCTTTAATCTTCCCCGATAAAAATATAAAATCTTTAAGTTTTGAAAACACGTTGAATCGTCAATTTTTTTTAAAGTAACACTATTTATACATTAGATGTATAGAAAATAAGTGATACCATAATAAATAACTTAATTGAGTTAAATTTTTTATTATTAAAAATCTATGATAACGAAGAATGTTATGCATGCTTCTACATACATATTTTCCCATGACAAATAATACCCTTTGAATTAGTTGTTGGCCATTCAATTTGTAAGATCACTTGCCACTACTTTTTACTATGCTGAAACGTAATTAGTTCGCAATCCTAGGTGATTATATAACTCTTTTCGAGAGACGTTAATGTTAACATAATCACAGTTCATGATTGACGACTAACTCGTGTTTAGTCGTGAGACCTTAACTTGAGGCATAGATGGGATGAAAACCAGCTTACTAGTTTATTAATTAATAAAGTAAGTCCCATAAGTTCTAGAATTTGCACCATGGCATTATTGATCGTCAATTACCTTTTGAATACCCCCATTGCTACAGATCAACTGATAAGATGGTGTAGTCAAAGTTGATCGTATCCTTTAGAAAAATTCTTGTTTAAAAAGTTTGACACATGGGTAGTTAATTTTCTCTAAGCAATATATCGAAAATACTAAAAATTGAATTTTCTATAAATAGTATTAATGCAACGAGAAAACCGTAAACGAATGGTTTGTTTCTTCTTTGAAGATTCCAAAACCGGAGACATCTTTCCTGTAAGGAGCAAGGAGACCTCATTCCTATCATACTTACTTGCTCCAGAAAAAAAAGTATAATAGGAACGTAAGAATGTCCCAATGTAATCAAACTGCATAGCAAACTTAAATTTAGAATTTGCATAACTTATATTTTCATATAGATTTCATCACCCTTATTCGGTGGTGAATACTTTGAAACATATAAGGCATTTGGATAACTAGAGAACATGTTCTTAAAGCTATCAAAAGATAACGTCTTAATGTAAGATGCCTAAAGCACAAACATATATGGTTGTCCATTTCGTTACTAAACGTTGTGTGCAACGTTCCGTTATTATTATTATTATTTCTCGTTCTACGGCGCATCTATATTAAGTCGCGATTAGAGCCGTTCGGTTATACTTTATTCTCCTCCTTTGTTTAAGGTGAGTTGAGTCACGATACTTCCTCGTACTTTCTAAGTAAGTTGAATACTTACATCTTTTAGCCTCGTTCGATATTAATCACCGGTCCTTACAGATATCTCTGCCCTAAAACATTTAAACCCTTATACAGACATACCCACGCGTCTACACTTTCTCCCTTGATGTTTTCACTATCAATAGACTTTCCTTATAACATGTTATATCAACCACAAAACTTGTAATGATATTTTTCTAAAATACTCATGTTGATGAATTAAATAACCTGGTCAAACTTAGCCAAAATTTTTGTATATTAAGAAGTGTCAAAACATTGAATTTTGCTGAATAAAATTTTCAACGCCATGTTTAAAAACGGATTTGTTAAATCCTAAATATGTTCCTAATCACACAATAGGTTAACAAAAATCGAATCCCGGGACGGGATTCCTTTAAGGGGTAGGTACTGTCACACCTCGCAATTTTCGATATTTTAAATGACTATTTTACCCTTTGACTTTTTGGTTCCGACTTGACTTTTGACTTTTTGACCTTTTACGGTCACATAAAAACGATTACCGCGTAGCCGGTAAAATTTTTGAAACGTTTTTAAATAATAAATCATAATTTCGATTATTAGCGTTCATTTGCAAATTTATTTTTCTAACTTATTTGACTTGAAAACGAGAAGATATATTTTATTCCTGAATTGATTTATCAAAAACGACCCGCTAAATTACGTTTTCACAACTCGGACTCTAAAGCAATATGATGTAAAACGACATTCTAGACAACTTTTTAGTTTTGTCCGAGACACGAAACCAAGCAGAAAGTGACTAAAACAGCCTCGCAAAGTTTTGAAAACTGCACACAACGGGTACCGACACACAAAAATAATTAAATATATTCTTTTAACACTTTTTATTAAATGAAAATATTTAATAAATTAGTCATTATTTTATTCGAAAACGTTTGTTGATAACGCGAATATATGAGTTAGAAATATATTTTTATTTTTATTTCGGACGAGACGTAACTGGTTCACTAAATAAATAACGAACATATTATTAAAATATTTATGAAATATTATCAAGTAAATACTCATTTTTATCGGAAAAATGATTTGAAAAACGATGGCGCAAGTTTCGTGATTTGAACCACCCGTTAAGTCGCCCAAACGAGTCCCGAACCACTATTTTATAAAAGATTACTCAAAAGTTACACTTTAGGTCCCTAGGGAATATTTATAAAATCTACCCTCAATTATCTTTAACTTGTCATTTACTTTTAAAGTTTTAATATAAATAAAAATTTTATAAAAATTTTCATTTCATTTTCTTATATATAAACACACACACCCATGTCATCTCTCGCCCTCCCTTCCGGTCATCTTCTCCGGCCGGATTCCTGACACCACCTCCGGCCACCGGAAATGTTATCCGACGATATATTCCGGCCGAGTCCAAAATTATAGATCGGTCGCTGATCTATTCGATCCACCCACCCACGCGCCTCTACGCGCCTTCTCCGCCACCACCACGTCATACACCACCCCTCTACAGCCGCCACCCCCGTGGCTGCTACTCCACGAAAACCACCACCGCGACCCCACGACAGCCACCATGATCACCACCAGCCGCCACTTTCGCCATCCACCTCTACCCCGTCAACTCGACACCAACATCGCAACCATCACCACATCCACACCATCTACATCACAATCATCATCATCATACCACCATCACCTCGTCACTGCCATCCACGACAGTCACCACACCAACCGCCGCACCTCCCCGGCTGCCCCACCTCCACCCCTCCACGCCACCACCGCTGTACAACCACCACTAAGGGTGCGTTGGTACAGCAGCCCCGAAATGGGTGTATTCGTTTATGTGGCTAAACCCCAAGGGTGCGTTCGGGTTGGTTTTCAAAGCACCAAGGGTGCGAGTGGTTATTGCACCAGCAGGGGTGCGTGTGGTTCAACGACAAGGGTGCGTTTGGGGTTTGGGTCTCAACCGACCAGGGTGCGTTTGGACCTGGGTTTAGCTGAAAAACCACCATATGGCGTGTTTGGTTTAATGGCAACAGCCAGAAGGGCGTGTTTGTTTTTGGTTTTCAGATTAGGACGCGTTTGGTTTAGCCGAAACGCAGCAAGGGTGCGTTGGTTCGTGACAGCCACTAGGGTGCGTTCGGGTTGGGTTTAGCAGCCCCGAAAGGGTGCGTTTGGTTGGTTTGGCAGCCCCGAATGGGTGCGTTTGTTTGCTGCGTTTTATAAGCTGAAAAGGGTGTTTGTTGTCGCTGTTTTAGTAGACGAGTAGGGAGCGTTTGGTTGCTGTTTTAACAGCCGAATAAAGTGCATTTGGTTTTGGGTTTAACGACCCATAAAGGGTGCGTTTGGTTTGTGGTAAAACAGCCCCGAAGGGCGTGTTTGGATCCGGGTTTAGAGTGCGGGCACGCATAGGTCTTGTGGGTTGATGTGTATAATCGGGTTATAAATATTGCGAGATTTAGAGAACTTAGAATCGGATTTAAGTGGTGGTTAAATTGGTTAAATAAATATATTAGTTATATATTATTTTCGTTTTTGTGTTAATAACCCTTAAGGGTGTGTTTGGTTTAAATTATTTTGTTAATTGGTTTGTCTCGTCTAGTTATAAATTTAAAACACGTGGATATAAATTGCAACATATATTGGTTAAATGGGAACAACGATGGTTTTGGTAAAAATGGAAACGTCATACAAACGACAAAAAGTCATGCCAAAATTTCTAAAAATCTTTATACTTAGTAAATTTTCATTAAAGTTTATACTATTTTAGAAACCCGATAAAATGACAAAGTTATATAGTTTTTAAGATTATTAAAGTGTTATTTTACAATAAATCGGTAAATAAACGAAAACTATACTTTTATAAACAAGATAACTAGTTTAGTTAAAACGCGTAACGAAATACTAAATTATAAAATATTATTTTATAATTCCCAACTATAACTTTTGTAAAGTCTTTAAAACATCATTTATCTAACTCGTAACTTTAAAACGTGTATTTACTTTTACGCAAGAACTTTTTATTAATTTAATTGGTGACTTTTGAAAACGCGTCGAATTATATTATTACCATTATTTTAATCACGTCTCGTATATAATACTTGTAAAGTATTATATACTACGACTTTTCCTTTTTGAATGTTTGCCTTTATTATATACTTCACCATATGAATTATATAACTGTTCATTTTTCATAGGTAATATATATACGGAATATATTACATACTTTGCGTGTGTTTTTCGATTTATTTTATTTAACCAACCACCAAACTCATCCAACTTGAAATCCAAATCCCTTATCAACGTGTCGCGTTGATGTGCTCATCCATCGGAAAACCCTAATTCATCAACCCAAGCTAATGGGTCTTAGCCGTTAAGTTAAGCTGCAACTTCTTGGTCGAGCCGTTCCGTTCTCCGTTTGTGCTGTGTCTCTCTTCTACAGTGAACGTGATCTCTCTCTTCATCTGAAGTCTTTGTGCTAGAAGTCTATCAGCTTCTAGTCTTGCTTGAATAAAGTCAATCCATGTGAGAGGGCTGCTTTATAGCTTCTTCCTCAGCTAGCTTTTTAACTTCTTCTTCTGCTTCCCAATCCTCTTGTACCTTTCTAGCCCTTTCTAGCCATCTCTTCATCCCAAGCAAGTTGCTTAAACTTTTTTTCAGCTTCAGGAATACCTTCAGATTCAGTTTCAGACTCATCTTTCTCTTTAATTTTCTTTTTCCCTTTATCCTTTGGATCAATCTTTGGAAGAGGCTTTAATGTCAATAATGATCTGGTTGAGGTAGGTCTTTGTCTCTCAGTCTCTTCAACATCCTTAAGCTCTACTCCTTTCTCTTTTTCTCTTGAAACTGCTTTGTCTTGGCTCATGTTGAGAAGAAATTGAGCAATGGTTTCATCATCTCCAAACATTGTAGGAGTAGTTGTTGGAGTGGTTAGAGTAGCCCTTCTTCATTTAGTTTGATCAACAGTACCTTCATCTGTACTAACGGTACTATCTTTTTCCTTGTCGGTACTAACTTTGGGTCTGTCAGTACTAACATTTTTTTAGCAGTACTAAGTACATCTTTAGTACTAACTTCATCATTAACAGTCTCCTTCTCTTCATTCACTACCTCTCTTGTCCTCCCCACATCTTGAGCATCTTCAGTCTCCATATAATCCAATGTATCTTCAGGAAGCTCATCAAATAATGGATCTTTATGGACTGAAGGTTCAGCTTTGGCAGATTTCCTCCCCTGTTTGGATACAGACTCCTTTTGCATCCAGTTTGACTTTAAGGATTTCTTTCCTGCCAATCTTTGCTTCAAGGATACACTCTTCATCCAAGCTCTGTGGTGTGTAATAACAGGTTTGGCTTTCTTCTTGAGCTTCTTGATCTGTGCCTTCAAGTGTTTAATTTCCTTGGCTTGATCTGTAACCTGTGTACACAAAGAGATACAAAGATCATAGACACTTTGGAGTGTCATGTCACCCTCATTCCCTGAAAGGGATTTATCACTGGATGACTGACCTCCATGATTCCCACCAGAACTCTCTGGAATAGAATCAGGAATATGAGTAGAAGGTGAAGGTCTAGGGGATGGGTCAGACTGAGGCTCAACAGTGGCTTCACTTGGGTGAGGAGGAGAGGGTGTAGGTTGTGGTTCAGATGGTCTCTCTGAAGTAGCACCCTCATCCTCAGTTGATTGTACCAACATAGAAGCAAATAAAGGTGTGACTTTCCCTGAAAAATGTTTACCCTTTTTAACCATAAAGGAGAAAACTTTACTTGTCAAAGCATTTACAGGAAAATGATCTAAAGGTACAGGTACATTCATTAGTTGTTTATCCAAAAAGATTGAAATAAAACGTGGATACATTACAAACTTTTTCTTTGCATCTAAGTGTCTAAGCATACCATCAAAAATTAATTTAGAAAAATTATATTTCTGATTAGATGTCAAGCAAATTACAGCAGTGGCAATGTTAGTGGGAATTTGATCCCAAGAGGTGCTTTTTGAACTAATACAATGATTCATTGTATGAAACAGAAACCTCCATTGGGGTGAAAACAAAGCTTTATTAAATGTTAACACAGTTAAATCCCCCTCATACCCCATGAGCTGTATAGCATCAAATATAGCCTGATTTGGTAGAGAATCTATCCCATCAGCATCATCAAAAAGAAGATCACTTCTTATTGATGCTTCAGAGATAGACACAGGCTTGCCAGCTACTTTGGCAGTAATGTACCTAACATTGTTGATTATTTTGGATTTAGCAGACATCCAAAACTGTTCAACAAATGTAGTAGAGACTACTGGACTTACAGTGAGAGCATTATGAATGGAGCTTCGCGCAAGAAAATCAATAACCTCATGAAACTCTGCATTCCCTTCAGTCTTCTCTAAATAAGCGACCATATTGTGCTTAGGGCACGATTCAAGAACAGCCATTGTGGTTGAATTAGTGATCGTCGGTGAGAGAGAGATTAGGGCTTGTATGAAAGAAAGTATTTGAGAGAGATTACGTAAGTGAACTGTGCAATTGAGATGGGTTTTTATAGGTTTAGCAAACCTAAAATCAAAGAAACCGTTTCAATTTACACTTTATACCCTTGGCGGTATTTTCTTCAACGTCTCTATAGCGGTACTATCTTTGCCCAACGGTATTAACTTTGCACTGTCGGTACTAACTTTTGCCAACCAAAGAATGAACAATTTTGGCAACAGCAATCCTTCAATACCGTCTTTATCTCTTCCCAATAACTCTTTAAAACCCAATTAACTTCTTGAAATTCGTCACTGATGGTTAAAAATGCTTCTGCACACTGAACACTTCATACAAACTATACAACAAATCATATTGCCTCCCCTTAGCTAATGCAGCTTATGGATTGATCATCCCAATAGTAACAACCAAGAACTGGAACCTACTAACATCAAATGCCTTGGTTAGAAGATCAGCTACATTGTCATCAGTATGGATTTTAAGCACCTGGATAAGTTTCTTCTCATAAGCATCCCTTATGAAGTGGTGCCTAATTGCAATATGCTTTGTTTTGGAGTGATATACTGGATTCTTTACAATGCATATAGTACTTTCATTATCAATGTAGATCTTTGTGTTCATGAAATTGAACCCATAGTCTAACATTTGATTTTGAATCCACAAAACTTGCCCACAACAATTTGCAGCAGCAACATATTCTGCCTCTGTAGTAGAAGTAGCCACAATGGTCTGCTTTTTGCATTGCCAAGAAATAAGTCTCCTGCCAAGAAATTGACAACCTCCTGTTGTGGATTTCCTATCAAGATTTGCTCCAGCATAGTCACTATCTGAGTAGGCTTCCAGGTCAAATGAGGACACTCTAGGATACCAAAGGCCTAGTTTGGGTTTGCCCTTTAGATACCTAAAGATTCTCTTAACAGCACTTAGATGGGAGGTCTTTGGAGTGACCTGAAACCTAGAACAAGCACAGACTGCAAACATAATATCAGGCCTAGAAGCAGTCAAGTACATTAAAGAACCAATCATGGATCTATAAAGATGTACATCCACATCACTAGCTTCCTCATCTTTGACTAAAGGCTTCTGGGTCTCAATTGGTGTACTAGCAGTCTTAACACTGACAAAATCAAACTTCTTCAGGATTTCTGCAACATACTTATCCTGACTTATGAAGATACCTTCTTCTTTCTGTTTGACTTGTAATCCAAGAAAGAAGGTGAGCTCTCCCATAGAACTCATCTGAAATCTACTCTTCATTAAGGCCTCAAATTCATCACACCAAGATTTCTTTGTAGAACCAAATATGATATCATCCACATAAACTTGTACTAATATGATATCATGTTTGTCCTTCTTAATGAAAAGAGTTTTGTCAATAGTTCCTCTTCTGTATCCATTCTTCAACAAGAAAGTAGATAAAGTAGCATACCAGGCTCTCGCTCATACAATTAATAGCGCTATGGGCTTGACAACCCGGTTTCGGTTTTTGGGAGTTTAAATCCGGGAAAGTAAGCACTCCCAATGTACAACCTATGTATGGAGATGTAAGTAGGTACTGACAAAAATACCTAGCCTGAGGGCATTCATTGTATTATTAATTGATCATGGATTTCGTCAATGGGATCGGTGTCGCGAGCTCAATGCAACTGTTGTTTATTAGCTTGTCTGATCAACAAGTCTATATGATGCTTATGAATATTATAATGCTTGTGTTCAACTCTCTTTCTACTGTTTATCAATTATCAAACCTATGAATTCACTCAACCTCGTGTTGACTTTTTAGCATGTTTCATCTCAGGTAATTGAAGTACGAAGGCTTGAAGGCACTGATGAGGAGGATTTGCGCTAAACTTTTGTCCACCATTTAAAAACCCATTCCTCATTAAAAACTTGTTTTAGTTTGGTTAAATCAAACTTATTTTATGTATGGTAACGATTTCTTGGGACTACGCTTTTGAACTCTGATAAATATGGAATGGAATGGTTGTTTGTTTGTTTTAAAACGTCTCATTGAGTCGTTCTTTATATTTTATGACTATTGTGCTATTATTTAACACCCAAATTGTTGGTTCCGCTTGTTTGGGTTTAAAGCATGGGCCAATACTAGACATCATAGGGAAGCTTTAGCACGTGCCTTACATCCAAATTGCTAACTTAGATAGGAAGTTATGATTAAAATGGCAAAAATAAGAATTTCCATCAACTTACACTGTTTGACTTGGTTAGTAAAAACTATGTTCCATGGATTGGTATATGGATATGAGTGATTGGCTATAATGTTTTGAAAACTGACTTCAGGGATTTCCCAAGGGTGAATACCTTGAGGTTTTATAACCATTTATAAATGGTAGATACAGGCCCCTAAACATGAGCTAATTCCAGAATTGTGACTTTTACGTCTTGACTAAAAATGACAAATGTGTAGATAATCATACCTAAAATTGGAATTAGACGGCGAAATTTGGTAGATGTTTAATTACCTAAAAACAGGATCATATGTCCAATTTGGGAGTCAAAATACTTTAGTTAAGTCAAAGAAGCCATGTTGCGCATATCTTAGAACAATCCTATATTCGTACAAACTTTTCTTACGTTATTATTTTCACTTGTATATTATACTGAAGACACCTCGTCACTATTTTAGGTGGTGCGTAAGGGATTTTATCTTGTTCAAGACTTATTATACTTCTGATCTCTTTGATATCTCGGTGAGTTTATAGCCTCGCCTTTCAACTTTTAAACTGTATTTATAAAACCCCGCGAGGGAGATGCATGCTAGTTTTTATAAAACGAACGCAAGTAGTTTTCTTCTTGTATGCTTGGACCCGTTTGTGGATATATGTTGTTGCTTGGGTAGCTATTCGTCATATAGACCCCATCGTAGAGCCTCAACTACCTAATGGGTAGCCGCTTCATACAATTAATTAGCGCCAGGGCTTGACAACCCGTTCGGTTTTTGGGAGTTTGAATCCGGGTAAAGTGAGCACTCCCAAAGTACGACAGATGTATGGAGATGAAAGTAAGGTATCTGACAAAAATACCTAGCCTGGGGGCATTCATTGTATTATAATTTGATTATGGATTTCGTCCAATGGGATCGTGTCGCGAGCTCAAATACACCTGTTTTTTATTAGCTTTTGATCAACAAGTCTATAGATTGCGTATGATAATTATTAGCTTGTGTTCAACTCTTTTATTCAGTTATCCAAACCTATGAATACACTCACCTCGTGTTGACTTTTTTAGCATGTTTCATCTCAGAGTAATTGAAGTACGAAGGCTTGGAGGCACTTATGAGGAGGGATTGCGCTAAACTTTTCCGACCATTTTAAAAAAACCCATCTCCACACTCATTATAAAACCTGTTTTAGTTAGGCTAAAGTCAAACTTTATTTTATGTATGGTGATGATCTCTTGGGACTACGCTTTTGAACTCTGATAAATATGGAATGGGATGGTTGTTTGTTTGTTTTAAAACGTCTCATTGAGTCATTTTTTTTTATTTTTCATTATGTCTTATGACTATTGTACTATTATTTAACACCCAAATTGTTGGTTCGCTGCATGTTACATTGGGGGGTGTTAAAGTTAGAAGATCAACTACATTGTCAACAGTATAGATTTTAGCACCTGTGGATAAGAGTTTTTCTTCTCAAAGGCATCCCTTATGAAGTGGTTGCCTATCGCAATATCATTGTTTTGGAGTGATATAATGGATTCTTTACATGCATATAGTACCTTTCATTATCAATGTAGATCTTAATTTATGTTCATGAAATTCAACCCATAGCTAACATTTGATTTTGAATCCACAAACTTGCCCACAGCAATTTGCTGCAACATCATATTTTGCTCTGTAGTAAAAGTATTCCACAATGGTCTGCTTTTTGCATTGCCAAGAATAATCCTCCTGGCCAAGAAATTAACAACCTCAGTTGTGATTTCCTGTCAAGATTGCTCCCAGCAGAGTCACTATCTGAGGTAGGCTTCCAGGTCAAATGAGGACACTCTAGCGGGATACCAAAGGCCGCAGACTGGGTTTGTCCCTTTAGATACCTAAAGATTCCTCTAACAACAACTTAGAGATGGGAGGTCTTTGGAGTGACCTGAAACCTAGAACAAGCACAGACTACAAACATAATATCAGGCCTAGAAGTAGTCAAGTACATTAAAGAACCAATCATGGATCTATAAAGATGTACATCCACATCACTAGCTTCCTCATCTTTGACTAAAGGCTTTTGGGTCTCAATTGGTGTACTAGCAGTCTTAACACTAACAAAATCAAACTTCTTCAGGATTTTTGCAACATACTTATCCTGACTTATAAAAATACCTTCTTCTTTCTGTTTGACTTGTAATCCAAGAAAGAAGGTGAGCTCTCCCATAGAACTCATCTGAAATCTACTCTTCATTAAGGCCTCAAATTCATCACACCAAGATTTCTTTGTAGAACCAAATATGATATCATCCACATAAACTTGTACTAATATGATATCATGTTTGTCCTTCTTAATGAAAAGAGTTTTGTCAATAGTTCCTCTTCTGTATCCATTCTTCAACAAGAAAGTAGATAAAGTAGCATACCAGGCTCTGGGAGCTTGGTGTAAACCATAGAGAGCTTTCACTACTTTGTAGACCTTCTTTGGATACTTAGGATCTATAAAACCTGGTGGTTGAGACACATAGACCTCCTCATCAATTTTGCCATACAGGAAGGCACTTTTCACATCCATTTGATAGACTATGAAGCCCATGTAAGAGGCAAAGGCTAAAAAGATCCGAATGGCTTCAATCCTGGCCACAGGAGCAAAAACCTCATCATAATCTATCCCTTCCTCTTGCCTATGTCCCTGAGCAACTAACCTTGCTTTATTTCTAACCACAACTCCTCTCTCATCCTTCTTATTTCTGTAAACCCATTTTGTTCCAATAGCCTTCTTCCCATAAGGCAAATCTACAAGAATCCAAACTTTCTGAATCTTGAATTGCAGCAGTTCTTCCTGCATAGCATCAACCCAACTTTCATCTTCAAGTGCTTCAGAGATCTTCTTGGGTTCATTTTGAGACAAGAAACAAGCAAATAAACAATGCTGGAAGTCCTTATGATTATTTCTCCTTTGCTTTTGAATATAGCTGACAAAAGCATGGGCTCCAAAACTTTTGGTCACTTTGCTTCTTGTTTGAACTGCTGATTGTGGATCTCCAAGAATTAGAGTTAAAGGATGAATAGAGTTAATCCTTGATGTGGGAATAGGACTGACATTCACAACAGGTTCTAAATTTGTGAAGTCAGCCACTGCACCCTCATCATCATAAGATGAATTAGTAAAAATACCATCAGTAGGATTGTCATAAATTTCCTCAAGTGCAGGTATTTCTGAGTCATCTTGATTAGGATTGGTTAGATCAGTGAAGGTCAGTCCACCATGAGGACTGGCAGTACTAACTGGTGTGTTAACAGTATTAACTATGTTAGTACTGATAGTTTTAGCAGCTCTTGCTTGTAGAAGCAAATCCTCAGTTTCTTGGGCAAACTCCTTCCTGAGAGCTTCAACTGCATTATTAGCATCCTGTTCTTGCCTCTTAAGTCTTTCAAGTTCATCCAAAAAGACTTGATCCTCCTTATCTACTGGCTTCTCATCTGTCTTTAAATCAGGATGTTTGTGAGGTGCTTCACCTGCATCCTTTGCTGTTGATCTCTTGACTGTTGAAGAATAAGAAGACCATATATGCAGTACAAAGTAGTCCTGAGCAGATTCATCTTCTTTTTCAGAATCACCTGCATCAATTTTAAAGTTTTTAAAAAATTACTTTAATATCATGCATTGTGATTAGCTTTCTTGTGGCCTGCGATGTTTGTTAGCTCGATTATTCTGATACTCACAGGTTGATAATTCATAGATCAGTTAAATAATCAAGATCAACACCAAGTTAGGTCCTTTTCCTGCAACATTTGGTTGTATTTTCTAAAACGTTAGGTTGCATTTTCCTCCTACCCTCTTGGTTTCTAAATTGTATACCCTAAAAGCCTTGCTTTGTAGAGAATACCCAACTAAAAACCCTTCATCTGATTTCCCATCAAACTTGCCCAGATGGTCAATGATATTCAAGATGGTCACATGGCACCCAAAAGGTCTTATGTAGCTTATGATTGGTATTTTACCAGTTATAAGTTCATAAGGTGTCTTATTTTGAGGCTTGGTCACTGATACCCTATTAAGAACATAACAAGCAGTACTAACTGCTTCAGCCCAAAAAATGTTAGGTAAAAATAAATCTGCTAGCATAGTTCTAGCAGCCTCAATAAGGGTCATGTTCTTTCTTTCAACAACTCCATTTTGTTGTGGAGTTCTGGCATTACTGTATTCCCTCTTGATCCCTTTTGACCCACATAATTCAATAACATCCCTGTTTTTAAATTTTGTATGATTATCACATCTAATAGTTTTAACTTTTTGATTTAATTGGTTCTCAATTTGTCTTATAAAGTCCTTACGGATTCCACTAGTTTCATCCTTAGTTCTTAAGAAGAACACCCAACTAAACCTGCTAAAATCATCAGTGATAACCAGGCATTAAGTCTTATGGTTTAAGCTCCTTACAGATATAGGTTCAAACAAATTCATATGCAAAAGCTATAAGGGCTGACTAATAGAGCTCACTGATTTGGCCTTACATGAGGCCTTGTGTTGCTTTCCTTTCTGACAAGCAACACAAGTGTGGTCATTTTGAAAAATCTTTGAAGGTAAACCTCTTACAAGGTTTCCCTTCACAAGTTTGTTTAAGTTTTTAAAGTTAACATGACCCAACCTCCTATGCCATTTGTTAGATTCATTAATTGTGGCCTTTGCAATCAAACAAGCTAAACCTCCAGAAGGAACAATGTTCTCTAAATTGAAACTGTACATATTGTTTTGTCTAGGGATTCTAAGTAAGACTTGATTTGCATCAGGTAACTTAAATTCAGGAGACAAAACAAGACATTCAGAATCAGTGAAAAGAACTTTGTTCTTCTTGTCACAGATTTGTGACACAGAAAAGAGATTGAAATGCTGTAGTTCTTTCACAAAGCACACATCCTCAAAATCTAACTTTCCTATTTTTATTTTACCTTTACCAGTTATGTAACCTTTACTTCCTCCAAAAGCAACAGGGCCACCATTAAAGTCTTGATATTCAGCAAGGTAGGCCTTGTTTCCAGTCATGTGCCTGGAACATCCACTATCAACTATCCCTTTGTTCTGTAAAGTTCTATGTGGATAATCCTGCACATCAAAGAAAAGAGATTAGTTTCTCTTAGGGACCCAAGCCTGTTTGGGCTTGAGTCTGCCTAGTGGATCTTTGAAAGTGAAACAATTTCTAAGACTTGATCCACCATTGTATTTGGAGACTTTGTGCCAGTGGTGTCTTTGTTGTCTCCAATTACAACCTGCTGAGGGCTTAACAGCAGTTTCCCTTTTTCCCCCAACAGCACTAACTGCATTTACCTTAGCAGTATTAACCTTTTGTTTTGTAAAATTTGTCCTAAGTGTTGTTGTGTTATTAAAAGGCCTTGAAAATGGTGAATGAGTTTTATAAAAAATAGTTGCTGGTCTAACTCTATTCACAATAGGCTTAACAGTATTAACTTTCATAGCAGCATTAGTTGGTACTGCCTGTCTGTTAAAATTATGCCTAGCAGTACTAACATTGTTAGTGTCGCTAGCTCTAGCAGCATTAACTAGAATTTTGCTAGTTCTAGTTAGTACTGCTGTAGGAACAAATTGGTTCATATGATTCACTCTTTGCACATTATTCCAAATTGGCCTTATCTCCCTTTGACTAGAATTCCTTTTCATCCTATTATTTAACTCAGCTTGTTTAGCCATCCTCTTTTCATGGAAATCACAATCTCTGGTAAGAGGACTAAGACTTCCACATACAAAACGTGCTCTTGCAGTAAACCTATACCCCAACCCTTTCTTGTCAACTATAGGATTTTTACTATGTGTGAATTGATTCTTAACAGTTTCTCTAGGAGATTTTACTTGCTGGTTAGCAAAACTAGGTGTTTCCTGTTCTTCTGTTGGTAGTGACACATGCTCATCTTCACTATCTGATTCATACTCCTCTATGATAGGAGCATCAGACCAAACCTTAGGTTGACTTACTACTTTGGGTTCATTGACAGTTGGTTCAGGCAAAGGTTCCTGTGTTTCAACACTACAATCTGATTCACAAGTATCAAAATCACTAGTTTGGGTTTCAGATTCAGTAGTTTGAGATTGTTTTGAACCATATGTAAATTGTGAGTAATCTATTTCTACACCAGGTCTAGATGGCATGTAATTCCCTGTCATGGGTGAGGGTACAACATGCATTCCTCCTGCTGTAACAAACCTATCATACAAAGGTTGATTTTCTAACTCACTTTCCTTACTCATAAATACACTTTGTAAAACTTCATTTTCATAACTTAAGATGCCATCATATCTGTGATCCCCATACCCAAGCCTAAATTTATCATTAGCACTCATTTGGGTATTTAGCAGTTTACCAAGATTTTTAGAAGAGTTGTGCCATTTTTCTACTTTAGCTTTTAAATCTTCTTTTTCTTTTTGAGCTTCTGCCAATAGTTTCTTATGGTATGTTAGAACATCAGTTTTATCATCTAAGTCTATTTTCATAAACCTTATCTTTTCTTCATACCAAAGTTGACCTTGTTGATGAGCAACTAATTGTGCTTCAACTTTCTTTAGACCTTGAGTATATGCCTTTATTTCTATGCTTGCATCACTAAGTTGTTCTCTCTGAGCATCATATAGTTTTTTAAGCTTAGCATAAGACTCTTTACACTCATTTGAACATGAAGTTACCTCTGTGTCTGACCTTGAGCTGTTGCAAGCCATCAAAGCATAATCTTCTTCTTCTTCTGAGTAACCGGTCTAATCTACACCTTCTCCATCAATGGTCACCAATTCTTTAGAGTCTTCCTGCTTACCAGATCTTCTCCCATCCTTATTGCCAGAGTTCCAAGCATCTCTTCTTCTACTATCTTGATTTCCCTTGGTTCTACACTCTCTATCAAAATGGCCTGTCTTGTGGCAATTGTAGCATTTGACTTTGGTTTTATCACAACCAACTGGTTCTTTTGCATCAAATTATAGCTTTCTACCAGTCTTTTTGTAGAACTTCTTCATTCTCATTAAAATCATGGCCACCTGCCATTTCAAGTCCATTTCTTCTAAGTCATGTTCATCAAGCTGTTCCAGGTCCTCATGATCCAGTTGAGGGCAACTTGATTGATTAGCAAGCAAGGAGTATGCAGAAGTTTGTTCACAATGTGAGTTTTGACCAGAAGGATTAGAAACACTATAAGCAGTACTAACATCATTAGTACTGCTGGTGTTCTCAGAGACAAATGCTACATTTTGCATGCAAGAGGAAGATCCAGTAAAGCCTTTTACATCATTCTCAAATACTTTTAGATTATTATACAGATCATCAAAGCTGAGACTGTCTACTCCTGGTTTGGTCGTCATAATTAAGGAAACTTGAGACCAGGCAGAAGGTAGAGATCTAAGGAATTTCTGATTTGCTTCCTCAATGGATACACCTGCTCCATGAATCTCTAATTGACTCAGAAGACTTTGGAACCTATCATAGCCTTTATGAAGCCCTTCTAAGTTTGATATAGAGAATCCATCAAACTGTTGCTTTAAGATATACTTCTGCATCTTCTTTGATTCGTCATTTCCACCAAATCTGGATTTGATGGCATCCCACATCTCTTTTGCATCAGTCATCTTATGAAATTCAGCAAGATGATCTTTTGGTAGAGCCATAAGCAAAGTAGTCCTTGCTTTTCTTTCTCTTTCTCTGGCTATAATTTCTTCTGCAGTTCTTGGAGGCAGAACCTTGATTTGTCCTTATGTATATGTGGTGATTGATACAGGACCATTTCCATTTTGTATAACCTCCCAGATAGGATAGTCTGTATGGGTTAAATAATGTTCCATTTTCATAGCCCATATGTCATAATCTCCCTTTTTGAGAATAGGAATTTTAATGGTTGAAACTGTGTGAGGAGTTTATTGTATTGGTGTTTGTGATGATGATGGTGGTGGTGGTGGAATTTCATCTTGTGATCTAGACATGTTTAGTTTTGTAGTATGGAGATGTATAACTGGTTTTGTTTGTTCTTCTTACTCAGAGTTTCTCACAGACTTTGATACCACTTGTGAGTCCCTAACTGAATAGATCTTTGCAACCCATTAAGGATGATAGCCAACTTGTATAAATACAGTTGACTATATAGAAACACTGACTATGAATACTATGTGCTAATGCGGAATCTTAACACAAGTACTAAGAAGAACAATGAAAAACTAAATAACGATTTCTATTAATCTGCTTTGAGTGATTACAGATTACTAACTATGAGATATGATTGTACGAGATGTATATTGAAACTGATGTCCCTAACTATGCCATGAGGGATCCTTTTATAGACCAAGGATAAACCCTAACAGGCTTACAAAACGCCTAAAAGATAATACATATCTTTTCCTATAATATCTCATACATATCTCTTAAACGGTACTAACTATTTTCTACTAACGGTACTAACTAACTTATCAGTACTTAACACTTTGTATTGTCAGTACTAATTATAACTATCGGTACTAACTATTATTACTAGCGGTACTAAGTCGGGAAAACATAATTCCCAACAATCCTCCCTTAAACATGAATGTTGAACTCTTTTAACTTCATGTTTCTTCAGGTTTATCTTCTTAAATTCATAGAGGATGTATCCAAACACTTTAATATAACACTATCTAAATCTTGAATCACTATCCATCTTCAGCAGCAACTTTGTCTTCTCAGCAACACAGCAACATCTTTTCAGAAATAATCCAACTAAGTTGGCTTTGTAGTTTTTGGCAAACTACTAACCATTAACAGATTTGATGTTCCTTTACCAGTAGTCGTTCGCTCTGGGATAGTTAACTCTTTATTTTAAAAATATGGTGAGTTAATTACCATACAGTTTTTGGTAAACTGTCAACCATCAACGGAATTGATTTGTCTTTACCAAATACCATTTGCTTTTGGACTAGCCAATGCTTCATTGCCATAACATGGTGCATTGATAAACCATATAGTTTTTAGCAAACTATCAGTTATCAACAGATTTGAGTAGTCTTTACCAAGAACTGTTTGATCTTGGACTAGCCAACTCTTCACTAATGAAGCAAGGTGAGTTGAAAACCTTACAATTTTGGTAAATTGTCAACCATATACGGATTTGAGAAGTCTTTACTATAAGCCATTTGCTTATGAACTAGCCAGTTCTTATGCCTATTAAGCATGGTGAATTGATGTCTATTTGTTGTGTGGTGGTTAGCCAACACTTAAACCCTTCTCAATTCCATTTACAGTATCATTCTTCATCAATTTTTTGCTTAATAAATCTTATCAAATCAAGAGCAACAGAACTTTCTCTTTCAACTTCTAAACCTAGATCAAGCATCCTTTGCAATAAATCTTTCGAGAGAGGATATCTTATTTCAACTAACATATGAATAACAAACCCATCTTAAATAATGTTCCATTTTCATAGCCCATATGTCATATTCTCCCTTTTTGAGAATAGGAAGTTTAATGGTTGAAACTGTGTGAGGAGTTTGTTGTATTGGTGTTTGTGATGATGATGGTGGAGGTGGTGGTGGTGGTGGAATTTCATCTTGTGATCCAGACATGTTTAATTTTGTAGTATGGAGATGTATAACTGGTTTTGTTTGTTCTTCTTACTCAGAGTTTCTCACAGACTTTGATACCACTTGTGAGTCCCTAACTGAATAGATCTTTGCAACCTACTATGGATGATAGGCAACTTGTATAAATACAGTTTGACTATATAGAAACACTAACTATGAATACTATGTGCTAATGCGGAATCTTAACACAAGTACTAAGAAGAACAATGAAAAGCTAAATAATGATTTCTATTAATCTGCTTTGAGTGATTACAAATTACTAACTATGAGATATGATTGTATGAGATGTATATTGAAACTCATGTCCCTAACTATGCCATGAGTGATCCTTTTATAGACCAAGGATAAACCCTAACAGGCTTACAAAACGAGTAAAAGATAATACATATCTTTTCCTATAATATCTCATACATATCTCTTAAACGGTATTAACTATTTTCTATTAACGGTACTAACTAATTGATAAGTACTTAACACTTTGTACTGTCAGTACTAATTATAACTATCGGAACTAACTATTATTTCTAGCGGTACTAAGTCAGGAAAACATAATTCCCAACATAAATCCTTAACCCTTGCTTAAACTTCTTGAATATGACTGACATTAAGAGTGTTTGAGAGTGTTTAATTATGTGTAAAATGATGGGAAAATGGGTTATATTTATATGGCAAAGAGTGGTGTAGCTAGGCTAGTTAAATGGACGTAATAGAACTAGTTAGAAACATGGTATCAAAGGGAACATAAGTACGTCATGGGAAAGGGTTATGGCTGCAAAAACAACATGGGTTTTGGGTTTCAAGGGTTGCGTTTTTGATGGTGGTTGACATTGTGAAGGTATGGAATTTCAAGACTTTGTCCAATGCCTTCTTGGTAGGTTAACTAAACATATAATGACAAATAGTGATGGTTTAACAAGTACAAGAAGGGGGGGGTTATATTTGAAAAGAGTAGGGAAGTGTGGTTTTTGAATGTGAAATAATGTGTAGAAGTATTATCTCAAAGGTGGTGAGGTATTGGGTATGTTGTGCATGTATGCAGGTAATATAATGCATGACTAGAAAGACTTACATAAAATTTGTAATATCGTATGCAAATGACTTGTAAATCACGCTCATGATGATGATATATGCTAGTTACATGTAGAGTAAACTTAGTCTAGAGACGGAATGTGTTCAAAGTTGTTTTTCATATCACGCAGGATAACTTCCCGGTTATAGGTTAAATCAAGTATTCACGTTTTCAAAGTAAAATGTTTCATGTTTATAAATAAATATAGACCTAAAATTGTCAGTTGCATAGTCTCTCTTTATTAAGAAAATTTTGTCTTGAAATTTAGTTTGTGTTATCCGGTGATTAGGTGTTTGAGAAAAGGAGTGTGGATAACGAATGTTCCAATGAACTTAAGGTACGCCTTTGACTTATAGTATTGGCTCTTATTAGATTTCGATAAGTTAATTCAATAAAGTGTCAAGTGACTGAGAAAGTTAGGGCGGCATTGTTTCTTGACTAAAAGCAGTGGATACGAAACTCTTATTGGCACTTGTATCAATTTAGACAGAAATATAATGATTTTTGAGGAGGAACATACACGTAATGATGTTTGGGTCCTGACAAGCTTCTCTGACTTCATTTTGATTCTACAATCTTGGGCAGTAATTCCTGATGTGTCCTTTTTCTCCATGTTCATAACATGTCTATGATGTAGGAGTCTAGTAGTCTCTTGCTTGGTGACCGACCTTCTTGCAGTTCCCACATTGAACTTGGCAGGGACCGTGGTGGTGATCAAGTTTACACTTGTCAAAGAGTGGTAGGGTTCCAGCATATCCTTTGCTGTCACTTGGTCCAGTAGCGTATACTGTAACCACTTCCTGTCTCTTTTTTGTTATTGGTAAGGATCTCCTCCTTTCTCATCTTCCCACATTCTTTTGTTCTCAACATCCTTTGCGACCTTGGATCTTACAACTTGATCCATCATATCGTGGGCCATGCGAATTTCTTCCTAAATTTTAGTCGGCTTTGAAGAAGTCACTTTTCCCTGAATATCTTCTATAAGTCCCTAGATATAACGTTCAACTTTCTTGTATTCTGGAGTAACCATACCAGGATAGAGCAGTGCGAATTCTTGAAAGCGTCTGGTGTAACCAATGATGTCAGTTCCCTCAATCGACAAGTTCCAGAGTTAGGTTTCCATTTTTTACAGTTTGTTTCTCGGATAGTACTCTTTTGTCATCAACTTCTTTAGGCCTTCCTAGCTTGTTTCATAAGCAGCATATTTCCAACAAACTATGAATAGGTATTCCATTAGGTCAATGCACCATCCAGCAAGGTGCAAGTACCATACTTTACTTGGCAATTTTTTGCACAGTTGAAGATGCGGAATGTAACACCCCGCTAAAGCGGAAACATGGAGTGTGACAGCACAAGGCACAAGCACATGGCACAAGCACATGGTGATAGCACAACACCATTTATTAATTAAATAAAAAAGTACTTTATTACAATACTTGTCTTAGCCGAACATTGGCTTTAAAACGTAAGTTTCAACTTCACATAAGCTTCATCTTAATATTAAAAGATATAAAATAGATGACACGGTGAGACTCCACAATGTAATTACCTTGAAAAGAAACTTACTAACGATCACCTAAAATGCATTTGAAAACAAGTCAACTATGAAAATAGTTGCTGAGTACAAGGGTTTATAAAAATGTGGTAAAACCCCATTTATAAATAAGTCTCATGGAAAGAATCCTATAGATCTATCCTATTACAAGTCTCGCCCATACAAGACTTGTAATATAATACATTCACCTACACTTCCATGATAAAGGATAAATCTCAAAATATAGTTTATAAAAGAATACATTATGGCTAGAGTCATTTAAATTTATCCCATACAAGTTCTGCCCATACAAGACTTGTATCGTATAAATTCACACACAATGCCATAACATATCGATATGCCAAATAGTAGAAAGTCTAAATGTTCAAAGACACTTGGTTAATATTAAAGTACTAAGTCCAAGTAAAATGCACACGCAATAAATATAGTGTCAAAGAACAAATAAATGACTGCCCCTATATATAAATATTATGGTATTCCGGAATAGTGGAACGAGAGTTTGGCCGACCGCAAATAGCGCTATCCATAATATCTACACTTCTGTTCGATAGAGCGCAATAAGTACGTATAATTGGGTAAGAACAAGAACCCAATCAAGGGGGACATAGACAGGTGAGGAAAGAACAAGATCCCAAACACCTAACACTATATCCATGCACCTTACGTATTCACATAGAATACACAAGTCTAGTTTAAGTAAAAGTCACAGGTATTAGAGATATAATACGTGAGGTTTAATATTAACCAAGTCTTACATATTATAAAAAATAATATATGAAGTTCAACAATGTACAAATCATACGTATATCATAAGATAATACGCAAGGCTCAATTTTGTAAAGTCACACGTATATAAAACAATACGCAAGGTCTTAATATGACAAATGATAGATTTAAAATCAGTTCATAGTATGCAAAAGTCCCCAAAATAGAAAGCGGTAAAATAAGTAACTTGCAAATACTCAAAAGTACTTATCAAGTTCAAAGGAATTTCCAATAGTCCAATATAGCTCAAAAGATTAAAATAGTCCATTTAATCCAAGTACTTCATAAAATTCAAGTAGTTCAAAAGGCAATATCAATCATGCATTCCACCCCAAAAACGTATAAAACAACTTAAAAGAGGGGTCGTGAACTCACCTTAAAAGGTAGTATACGAGTGCGAGAATGACGTTAACCAAGAAACGACCTAGGAACCCAATGAATGCGTGCCTCTACGATTGACCTATCAACAGAATGTGACACTTATTAGACTCCCAACGATATGCTCAGACTCAATGAAAAATATTGCTAAGTCAAAATACTAGTTTCTTCGTTAAATACACTTTATGCTTATTGTCTCAAAAACTAAAAATTGTCCTAAATTTTAAGTCATAACGGACAACCAAATTACCAAGTTAAACTTACCCACTACTCAATCACTTCCAATATATCAAAATATAGTGTCTTAGGTATCTCCTAGGGTTTTTGCGGATTCTATAAAAGTCTTTTACCTAATCTAATTGACCCGACTCTAAAAATGGTCAAATCTGGACATATAAAAGTATTTTAATGATCAAATGGTGTAAATCAAGGTTATTTGAGTTAGGCCCATGGGAGACCCTAAATAACTCTTAAAAATTTCTCCCATATCAGTTGAAAATAGATTTTTGGGCAGATTTGACACATTTCACCATTTTACAACTTTCACCAACCAAACGACCTCATATTTTTACAAACCTTGCATTTCTAGAAACTATATTTAAAGCACTTGATTTTAGAATCTTGAACCATGTTAAAACACATTTTTATCATCAACTTACACCCCAATCAATATGACACAAAAATAAATTAGTGGGCTGATTGAAATTTCCTTTTGACTAAAACAAGTCAAACCACTAACCCATAATGTAAAAACGACCGAACCAATTCCCACAATCATATTATACAAGTCTTATCATCAATTTGATCTAAAAATCTCAGTAGGTAACATGGAACGATTTGACCCATAACATATACAAATCCATACCCGATATAGTTTAAAATCATGATTTTACGCCCCATTTCATCACTAGTTTTACTTTTCGAATCATCAAACCACTTGTATAACTTTTATAATCATATGACCAGCATTCCAAGAACCTATTTAAGTGTCAAAACCAGTATCCACTTTATAAAAATATTTACTTATTGCATGTTCAAATCTACCTCTGATTTAACATAAAATCATAGTTTTTCCGTCCATTTTAATCACTAGTTTTGACCTATGAACCTCCAAATCATCCAAATCAAACTCATAATTATATGAACAATATTTTTAGAGTGTTTTAACATGTTATTTACAGAAGAATATAGTTTTATAGATTGGAACAAAAATAAAATGACCAAAACTTACGATTGAGCCCTAAAATGCACTTTTCGGGTACAAGATGAGCAGGAGGCATCTTCTATCCTTGTCTTACCTATGAGAACACCAAGATTATAAGGATATGAATATGAGGCTGAGATGAAACAACTCTTCCCAATGGTACCTTGGATGAAAACGAATCAAGGAGCTTATTAGGGGTGATTAAACAAGCCCTTTTGAGTGTGATTCTTGTCTTAAACAAGATTATTGAGTGGTGGTTGATGGTGGTTTCATGGTGAACAAATTTTTGGGAGGAGGAGGAGAGAGATCTCAATTTAGTGAGAGAAATATTAGGGAGAAGTGGGTGGGATGAGTTAAGAGAAAGTGTGAAAAAAAAGTGATGGTAATATGGGAAATGGAGTGTATAATGTGTGAAAGGAAGAAAAATGAGAGGATTGGCTATATGGGGAGGCCATGTCTGGTTTTTAGGGTCCCAAGGAGGGGGAGAATTTTATATTTTTGGTTTTTATTTAGTGTGTATTTGTTTGATAATTATTTGTATAATTTTTGTAAGTATAATGGTGTAAATGTATAAGGTTTAAGTGTGAAGATGTAAAATGTGTTAGTGTAAATGTAAAAATACATAAAATGTATAGTATGAGGTATACTAATAGTAAATTTATATACTTATATAATCTTGAAGTGTTTTTAGTCTGTTATTAAAATCGTAAGTGCAAAAACACAAAAGTTAATGCAATATCGGGTTTATCGAGAAACTTGCAAGTTAAAATGAACGAAGTGACCTAAGTTTATAGAAGTGAATGACTCATACTTATTAATGATTATTGACATTGTTCTAATGGCTTTTGAGCATATCATTGACCTAACGGCATTTTTCCTAAGATCGTACGAAGAAGGCACATTTCTAGACTAGGGTTCCTAAAAATAGAAGGTTATGCACAAAATAATTCAAGCAATTCTATAAATAAGATCAAGGAAAATGAAAAATGACATGAACGTCATGCAACACTAACGGTTGTTAACTTGGATTTTTTAAGGTCATCACAGTTTCCCCTCGTAGGAAGAATCCCGTCTCGGAATTTAGTTTGACTTAGCCAATGATTACGCTCGAGAGTAGGTATGGGTACTTGCGCTTGATCTTGTCCTCGTGATCCCACATGAACTGGGGACCTCTTTGCGAATCAAACTTTAACGATATGAATTTGACTATGCTTTAGCCTCTTAACCTCACGGTCCAAAATCTCTAATGGCTCTTCCATGAATTGGAGCTTGTCAATGATCTGTAATTCCTCCAGTGGAATAACAAAAATTTCATCAATTAAACAATTCTTTAAAATTGAGATGTGGAATACATCGCGGATTACATATAGCTCTTGCGGTTGCTCAAGTCGGTAAGACACTGGACCAACTCTACTTAGTACCATGAAGGGTCCAATGTATCGAGGGTTCAACTTGCCTCGCTTCTAAAAATATATCATGCCCTATTGATGTTCTAGGTAACCTTGTTACAAGATCCATCGTGATCTTTTCCCATTTATTAATAGCTTCAATTTTTGCAGGGTCGACATGAATTCCTTTTATATTGACCATGTGGCTGAGAAATTATACTTTTCACAACCAAAACTCATACTTAGAGGATTTGTCCTACCATATCTCGTCCTTGAGAAACCTCAAAATGATATATAAGTGTTGTTCATGTTCTTCCTTAATTCGTGAGCAGATGGGAATATCATCGATGAGCACTATCATGAACTTGTCCAAGTAGGGTCTACACACCATGTTCATTAGATCCAAAAACACTACCAGTGCATTAGTCGACCCCAAGGGCCGGACTAGAAATTCATAATGTCCGTAACCCATCCTAATTGTTGTCTTAGAGTGTCTTCTTCCTTGACTCTTATCTGGTGATATCCTGACCATAGGTCAATCTTTGAAAAGTAAGTTGTTCTTGTAGTTGATCGAATATGTCATCTATTCTAGGAATTTGGGTATCGGTTCTTGATGGATAATTTGTTTGACTCCCTGTAATCGATACATATGTGCATTGATCTTTCCTTCTTTTTGACGAAGAGCACTAGTGCACCTAAAGGTGATGAACTCTGTTTTATAAATCGTTTGCTCAGAAGTTCGTGTTGTTTCTTAGAAAGCTCTTGCATTTTTTATGGTGCCAAACAATATGGTGTCTTATCTACTGGTGCCGATCTCGACACTAGGGTGATCCGGTACTTAACTATTCTAGTCATATGGAGTCCAGACAATCTTTCAAAAAGACCTCGGTATGATTCCTTTCTATTGGATTTTTTTTGTATTCTTCACATTAGCTCCTTTGCCCATTATATGTGCCAAAACTGTACACAATCCTTTTCCAGGTATTCCATCATCTTGATGACCGACACTAGACTCAAGTCCTCTACGGACCTATCTCCTTGTACCACTAGAATCATTTTGCCTTCTAAAGGTATTCAAACGATTATGGCAAAGCAATCAATTTCTACTAAAACTCTAGTCCACCAATCCATCCATACTACGTTGTCGAAGCTTTTCAGCTCTTAAATTAATTGACTGCTTAAAATATGGTAAAACAACTCGTATATGCTCTACGTTCGTAGAGCTTAGGCGTAGAGGTACAATAATTGGTTTCTAAGATTCGTTCCTCATTTGCGCGTGTTTCTTCTTGGAGACATAGTTTTAAAATTTCTCCTAGGACATTTATTTGAGCAAACGCTTGACAAAAGTATAATTCAATAATGTATATATGTAATATAACTTGGAAGTTATCAAAATAATATTTATGTAAATGAGACGCTGCAAAAGTTTATGTAAAGTAGGATATTTTTTTGTTCTAAAATTTTGTAATGATAATCGTGCAAAAAGATGTGTTTGTAAAAGCTCGTATTTCTTAGTGACCCATAATAAAGTTGGCTTTTCAGCATAAATCGTAATAAAGGAGTTTTAATAAAATAGTTCAAGTAGTGTAAAATAAAGATTATAAAATTTTGAAATCGTTGTTGGCAAACATATTGAAATTGACATAAAGAAATTATGTATTAAGAACGTTTTTCCAAAGATGAGTTATATAGTAATATCCAATAATATTTGTGGTTTAGACAGACCTTATAATACATAGGTTTTGACACTAAACAATGCAATTATTTAAAATCTACTAAAGCACCATGCTTTAAAAAAATATTTTAAGAAAACATTTTACTCGTACAAATTTTTGTTACAAAGGACTTTGACTTATCCAAATTAGTACTATCTCCGAAACGGAAAAGCAAGAACGAAAAGTGTTATCATGGTTACACACTAAACCAAATTTGGGTAATTGGTTCTCATTCTTGTATCGATCCTTCTATCTCAACAGGAGTCTTTTAGGCAATTGTCATACAACCAAACAAATATAGTGATAACACTCCTAGGCGAGTTGCTCCTGGGGCGACTAATGGCGTAATCCGTCTCATTGAATATCTTCAAGAACGAAATGTTAAACATAACAGATCTCCATGATAAAATGAAACAATGTCAATCCACATAGTGGATAAGAAAATAGTCGCGGACAGTACGCAAGGTAGAGTCATATACCCTATTAAATGCCAGACTTGGCGCGAGAGAAAACAAGTTTTGTGTCACATCACGATCAGAATATGACAGAGGTAAAAGTACGCTTTTAGGTATAAAAGCGAGCTATATGCGCCACAAACGGCCTTTCAACAAGTTGGCTACTAGCTGGAGTTCAACTCCCAGCCAAAAATAAGACTATTATGACATATCAAAATTTTCCTTCAACAACGTTGTTGAGACGAATCAATCAACCACTAACTGGTTATGTACTAATCGAGCACTCATGCTCATATTCGTAGTCAAAACGGTTGGTTTAATAATATGGCAAAATAAGACAGATATGTGACTGAAATATAAGTCGACATAGTTTCTAATAGATAAAGAATGAACATCTCCACATGTCGTGCATACGTAGTTCATCTGCTGCTTGCCTCAAGCTCTGACTCGAAATCTATGGACGAGTCCTTCTCGGGGTCCTATGCAGGGTAGGGGTATGAAAAGTAGTTAGATCTACATCAAAACTCACACATTGAATCATTAGTGTGTGAAGACGATCTCTAATGATATCCTAGTCAGGGAGGACTAGTAGTTCTAAAAACATCCGTCTGAAGATCAGAATACTAATATTTGTTGAGGTATTTGTCTGAATCGTATAATATACGGGAAGGTGAGGGATGTGACTTAACGACCGCGTCATGGCGAAAACAAAGACGTGCTTAGTCTATCAGGTCATAAAGTGATAAAGATAAAGAACATATGTAAAATGGGATATTAGACTATATAACAAAAATGAATGTATGAAATATGAACGCACACGGCCAATGCAACTTCAGGTGACCTTATGTCTATGACTCCACCAATCACGATACTTGATAACTATTCCTAACATTCCATGATTCTACCTGAATTAGACAGAGTTGACCAAGTTCTGTCTAATTAAGGTTAAATGATGCAATGTCTGGACTAGTCAACTCCTATCATGTTTGGCATTTTATAAAAATGATTCTTTGGTTATAGTTGAAGTTTTTAGCTTTAGAAAACTGGCATTCACTACAACTAGGGCTCTAAAACCAAATATGTAACACCCCGCTAAAGTGGAAACACAGAGTGTGACAGCACAGGGCATAAGCACACGGTGATAGCACACCACCATTTATTAATTAAATAAAAAAAGTACTTTATTACAATACTTGTCTTAGTCGAACATTGGATTTAAAACGTAAGTTTTGACTTCACATAAGCATCATCTTAATATTAAAAGATTTAAAATAGATGACACGGTGAGACTCTACAATGTAATTGCCTTTAAAAGAAACTTACTAACGAACACCTGAAATGCATGAAAAAATAGGTCAACTATGAAAATACTTGGTGAGTACACGGATTTATGAAAATATAGGTAAACCCCATTTATAAATAAGTCTCATGGCAAGAGTTCTGTAAATCTATCCTATTACAAGTCCCGCCCATACAAGACTTGTAATAAAATACATTCACCTACTCATCCATGTTAAGGATAAATCTCAAAATATAGTTTATAAAAGAATACGTTATGGCCAGAGTCATATAAATTTATCCTATACAAGACTTGTATCGTATAAATTCACACACAATGCCATAACATATCGATATTCCAAATAGTAGAAAGTCTAAATGTTCAAAGTCACTTGGTTAATATTAAAGTACAAAGTCCAAGTAAAATGCACATGCAATAAATATAGTGTCAAAGAACAAATGAACGACTACCCCTATATATAAATATTATGCAATTCCGGAAGAGTGGAACGAGAGGTTGGCCGGCCTCAAATAGCGCTACCCATAATATCTACACTCATGTTCGGTGGAGCGCAACAAGTACGTATAATTAGGTAAGAACAGGAACCCAATCAAGGAGGACTTAGACAGGTGGGGAAAGAACAGGATCCCAAACACCTAACACTTTATCCATGCACCTTACGTATTCACATAGAATACACATGTCATGTTTAAATAAAAGTCACACCTATTAGAGATATAATACGTGAGGTTTAATATTAACCAAGTCTTACATATTATAAAAAATAATATGTGAAGTTCAACAATGTACAAATCATATGTATATCATAAGATAATGCGCAAGGCTCAATTTAGTAAAGTCACGCGTATATAAAACAATACGCAAGGTCTTAATAGTCCTTTTGAATACTCAAGGTTTAAAATTAGTTCATTGTATGCAAAAGTCCCCAAAATAGAAAGCGGTAAAATGAGGACCTTGTGAATACTCAAAAGTACTTATTAGGTTCGAAGGAATTTCCAATAGTCCAGTATAGCTTAAAAGATCAAAATAGTCCTTTTAATCCAAATAGTCCAAAATGTCCATTTAGTCTGAAAAGCCCATTTATTCCAAAAAGCATATTTAGTCTAAATAGTTCAAAATGTCAAAATAGTCCAATATAGTCCAATATAATTCAAGTACTTCATAAAATTCAAGTATTTCATAAGGCAATATCAATCATGCATTCCACTCCAAAAACGTATAAAACAACTTCAAAGAGGGGCCGTGAACTCACCTTGAAAAGGTAGTATACGAGTGCGAGAACGACGTTAACCAAGAAACGACCTTGGAACCAAATGAATGTATGCCTCTACAATTGACCTATGAACGGAATGTGACACTTACTAGACTCCCAATGATATGCTCGGACTCGATGAAAAATATTGCTAAGTCAAAATACTAGTTTCGTCGTTAAATACACTTTATGCTTATTGTCTCAAAAACTAAAAATTGTCCCAAATTTTTTTAGTTGTAACAGAAAACCAAATTACCAAGTTAAGCTTGCCCACAGCTTAAGTACTTCCAATATATCAAAATATAGTGTCTTAGGTATCTCCTAGGGTTTTCGCGGATTCTGTAAAAGTCTTTTACTCAATCTAATCGACCCGACTCCGAAAATGGTTAAATCTGGACATATAAAAGTATTTTAATGATCAGAGGGTCTAAATCAAGGTGATATGAGTTATACCAATGGGAGACTCTAAATAAACCTTACAAGTGTCTTCCATATTAGTTTCAATGATAGATTCATCCTGGTTGATGATTTATGGTCATTTTAGTACAAGGATTGAAAAGAGATTGTCGGGCAAATTTGACACCTTTCACCATTTTGCAACTCTCACTAACCAAACGACCTCATATTTTTACAAAGCTTATATTTATGGAAATTAGATGCAAAGCACTTGATTTTAGAATCTTGAAACATGTCAAAACACATTTTTATCATCAGTTTACACCCCAATCAATAAGACAAAAAAATAAATTAGTGGGCTGATTGAAATTTCCTTTTGACTAAAACAAGTAAACCCACAAACCCATAATGCAAAAACGACCCAACCAACTCCCACAATCATATTATACAAGTTTTAGAATTAATTTAATCAAAAAATATCAGTAGCTAACATAGAAATATTTGATCCATAACATATACAAATCCATACCCGATATAGTTTAAAATCATGATTTTACCCCCCATTTCATCACTAGTTTTACATTTCGAATCATCAAAACACTTGTATAACTTTTATACTCATATGAACATTATTCCAAGAACCTATTTAAGTGTCAAAACTAGTAGCCACTTTATAAAAAGATTTGCTTATTGTATGTTCAAATCTACCTCCGATTTAACATAAAATCATAGTTTTTACGTCTATTTTAATCACTAGTTTTGTCATATTGACCTCCAAATCGCACAAACCGAACCCATAATTATTTGAACATCATTTTTAAAGTGTTTGAACTTATTATTTATAGTAGCCAATGGTTTTATAGCTAAAAACAAAAATAAAATGAGTATGACTTATTTCAAGCCCTAAAAAGCTCTATTTCGGTACAAGATAGGCACAAAGAGTCTTGTACCCTTTTCTTACCTATGTGAACACCAAGAGAATGGGAAAATGAGGAGGAGTCTGAGATGAAACCAACTATTCCAATGGTTCCTTGAGTGAAAAACAAACCAAGAAGTGTGTTAGGGATGTTTAAACAAGCCATTTTTAGAGTAGATCTTGTGTTAAACAAGTTTTTAAGCGGTGGTTGATGGTGGTCTTATGGTGGCTGTATTTTCTCAAGAGGGGAGGAGATAAAATCTGATATTTTTGAGAGAAATGTGTATGTGTGTGTGTGTGGAGAAGTGGGGAGAATGAAATGATGAGATCGTGTAAGCATGGCTTTAGATACTACAAGAAGTACATGTGTGTAAAGAAGAAAATAATATGATTGGTGGAGAGGGGAGATGGGAGGCCAATTTTTAGGGTGTTCTAGGAGGGGGAAATTATTTTTTTATTAAGTATTATGTATGAATATAATATATGTTGTGTAATTTAAAAGTATAATCTAAAAGGTGTAGGTATAGAGGTATAATTGTAAGTATAAATGGACTTAAAATGTGATGTATAATGAGGAGTGTTTAAGCTTGGGTTTTATTAGTTAAATGTATGTATAATTGTGTTATGTGATGTTTTTGTGTATTATGGTGTATTAGAAAAAAAGTATAAGTATAAAACGTAAGGTTTTATGCGATTTTGGTTTTACCAGGAAACTTACAAGTTATGAAAGGTGAATTGACCTAAGTTATTTAGAGTGAATGACCTATGTTTATTTATGATTATAGACATCATTTGAATGACCTTTGAGCATATCGTTGACCTAACGGCATTTTTCCTAAGATCGTACGTAGAGGGCATATTTCTAGACTAGGGTTCCTAAAAATATAGAAAGTTATGCACAAAATGACCCGAATAATATAAGGATGAATTCAATGCAAATGAAATATGACATGAATGTTATGCAACACTAACTATTGTTAACTTGGATTTTTAACGGTCATCACAGTCTCCCCCCGTAGGAAGAATCCCGTCTCGGGATTCAGTTCAACTTAGCCAATGATTACGCTCGAGAGTAGGTATGGGTACTTGCGCTTGATCTCGTCCTCATGCTCCCACATGAACTGGGGACCTCTTTGCGAATCAAACTTTAACGATATGAATTTAACTATGCTTTAGCCTCTTAATCTCACGGTCTATAATCTTCAATGGCTCTTCTATGAATTGGAGCTTGTCAGTGATCTGTAATTCCCCTAGTGGAATAACAAACATTTCATAAGTTAAACACTTCTTCAAATTTGAGACGTGGAATACATTGCGGATTACATATAGCTCCTGCGGTTGCTCAAGTCGGTAAAACTCCGAACCAACTCTACTTAGTACCTTGAAGGGTTTAA
>BQNB010039745.1:0-47874 GCA_026074375.1 Tanacetum coccineum | reverse complement strand
ATTTTTACACCACAATATTTGTTTTAAAACATTTAATTGAAATATTAAAAATTATAAAAATACTATTTTGACGCGGTTTTGGCCAAACGCGGATAAAAGTCAAAAAGTATTAAAATAAAAGATAAATAAGCTTTCGAAGCTAAAATATGGAGTTGTCGATTTCTCAAATACTAAAGCGGATAAATATCTATATGACGGCGCGCAAATAATTAAAATTTATGATTTTTATCAAGTCGAGCAAAAAGAATAAAAAAGATTTCTACAAAAATTAGAAAATATGAATAGGGGTCGGTCTAAACATTGATCTTAAATTCGGGTTGTTAAAATTATCTGTCTGTCTAGAAGTTTACTTAGGTTTTTAATGAATTTTAACATTTTTGTATTGTAAGTTGAACCTCATATTTTTCTTTTGTAGCCAACTCTAACTTCCTTTTAAGCTCTGTAATATCTAAATCTCTTAAATAGATTTCACGTTTTAAGAGTTTTAAATCTCTTAAATAGATTTCACGTTTTAAGAGTTTTATATCTCCCACAAGCTCTGATACCACGTGTTGATCCCAATAGAATAGATCTTGCTTAGCTTGTATATGCCTAAGTTGTATTGAATAAACCCAAAACAACTATGATAGAAACTTTGATTGTGAATATTAAAGACTATGCAGAATCTAGTCAATGATATTAAGAAGAATTTTAATGAAACAGTTTTCAGCCTCAATATAATATGAACACTCTTAATAGTGTTAGGGTTACAAAACCTTAAAGCTAATTTATATCAAAACAAACAAATTATAGATATCTAACTCTATGCCCTAGGACCTCCTTTTATACACCAAGGAGTCCTAACTGGCTTACAATATTTTCCTAAGTTATCATGATTTTCTAAACAAATAACTTATACGTATCTTTTACAAAAATATCTCATACATATCACATAAGCATTTTTTATCTTCAATCAATCTTTATCCATTAGCAGTTGTAACTCTGTCAGCAATTGTAACTTTGTACCAGCAACATTAACTCTGAACACTAGTAGCGGTAACTTATACACCAGCAGCATTAACTGTGTACAAGCAGTAGTAACTACTTAGAATATTTTCTTCTTTCTCCACTAGCAGTACTAACTTTACTCTAGCAGTACTAACATATACTAGCAGTTCTAAGTTACACTAGCAGTACTAAGTTTATACTGGCAGTACTAACTACTTAGAGTATTCTTCACAATCTTTATGCTAGCAGTAGTAACACAAACCTTTCTTCTTGAGCAGCACTAACTTTGATAAGAGCAACAGTAATTCCAAACAGCCTTATGAAAGTTTTAATCCCAACAGACAACAACGTGACCCTCGGAATCATAGTTAAATTGAAGTTGACTATAGAACTCAAGAATAAAACGAGGAACAATTTGCTCGTTTATATTAAAAAGACACTCGAAATCGATTGAACCAAACTTAGCATTAAGGTTATTCACATCATCAAAGTCTTGGTTTACAACACGTCCCTCATGAATGTATTGGTTTTCAAGAAGTTTAAGAGTGTTTTGAATGGGTTGATTGAATTCATTTAAGATGGTTGGGATATAGTTACGAGTGTTTTGGTGATCGAACCCAGTTACTCGAGGCATTGTCACCTAAATAGAAAAATAATACCATGTGAATTCGTATTGTTAATAATAATTTGTGCCTAGTGTGTGCCTATATGTAACAAATGTGGAGTTGCGGTTAACTTGACTCTAAAACAAAAACCTATAAGTTAACCCAAACACTCCTTAATTCAATTTTGCTCATCCAAACATGTTGAAAATATTCATTGATTAAATATTTCGAATGATGATCATGAGATCATTATTCATGAATGAAAAAACATTTTTAGAGTGTATTAACAATGCATTAAAACATTTTTATGGTTTTCCTAACGTGAGTAATTTCGAAAGAAAATTGGGGTTTTTGTTCATATAATTTTTTTTGACAAACACACTCAATTATGCAAATCCTATGTCTACGGGAAGCATATTAGTTATATATTTTGTTATTATAGTCCTAATTGCAAACAATTAAAAGAAATATGAAAAATCCCCAATTTTGATTTTGAGTTCAACATGAACCCTAGACACGAATTGGAAAGAAAATAGATGAAATGACTTACAATTGATGATCTTTATGATGTTAGGATTGATTATTAGTGTTGATTTGATCTTCAATTTGAGTTTTAATGGTTTATTGTAAGGTTTGATGGGTTTTGGTTCATGTTCGTCGTTGCACTAAGAGAGAAGGGGGTGTTTGTTTTTTAGTTTTACAAAAATGAGAAGACAGACATATGTCTCGTCTGGTGGTGGTCCTATATCGATATGGGGGCCGCCTGATTAAATCAGGGGGCCACCCTTAGCAGAGGTTTTAGTATAGACCAAACCCTAGATCAACAACCTTAAGGGTTGTTACACCAAGTTTTCTGATCATTGATAAAATGATACAAAGCTTTAATTAATGGTTTTCACTTATATTGAAAAAACCATAATTAGCAAAAATCGACTAAACTACATGCATAATAAAGTTAAGATTTGATTTTTATGGCAATATTAGTAATTACTAAGAAAACTAAGTTATATATGTGTAGGGTAGGTCTGATACCACTATAAGGTTCTTATGGTATCTTGCATGGCTCAAACATACGCAGCTGAAAATAAAAACATAAGTCCATACAGACCAAAACCTTAATAGCCAGATCTACCTAGACAATGATAGAACTTAACTAACACATATAAAGGGTGTTTAGAAGTACTTACATGTAAATCCTGCTAGCGTAAGCTCCTTTAAACTTATCAGCTGCACGGAACGCGTCCTTCATAATTCTTGATGTTGTTCTTAATCTTTAGGGTTTTGGGAATGATCCCTTCTTCTAGATTGCATCAGGTAGCCACCGGTACTTCACATGTAGGACCTGGGCTACGAACCTATCACAAGTTAGACGAGAATGAAATTTAGGTAAAACCCTAATTGATCCCCGAGATTAAAGGGTTACAAGAATTAAGGTTTTAGGAAACCTTAATCGTGCGTATCATGTTGATCGACCTAAGGGTTATACTCGTAGGGTTGCGTCGAATTTGGGAAGTCAATAAGTTGTGTCGACTTAGGGTTCGACCAAATAGGGTTCGACCCTTTTTGCTTGTGTCTTCTGATCGAGCAAACAGAGAGATGAAAGGGATAGATTTATGGTTAGAAGAGATTATGTGATGTGTTGTGAATCCTCCTCTGAGGGATTCAGCCGACCGACCCAAAAACACCCCTCGGGGTTGTTGTTTGGTCTTTTTCATTCTACATCCTCTAATATATATCTAGGATGAATGTTAGGCTTACTGTATTTACCTTTTAATCCTATAATGAAAAATTTCATATTTTAATTTCCTCTTTTATCTCTTTTTATTTCATAACTCGTTTCTTATTTCCACTTGCATTGTCCCGTTTAGTATGCACAGGTGTGACCCTTTGGCATCTCTATGAAGGCTAGTGGTGAAAGCCATTGTTTGATTGCACATTATCCTTTCATGAGTAGCTTAGGTTTTTTGGCTTTTTAAGCTTCAATTGGTCGATTAACTCTTGTTTAACAATAGATATGTTGTTATTACATCTTCTTGGGAGGTTTTGGTAAAAACGCATATTTTTTGAAAAAAAGGGCTTCTAGATTTGTGGAATTTTATTGATTGAAGTTTTGGTGACTAATTGGTTTCTCATGAATTGGTTCTTGGTGATTTTGGGATCATTCTCCTATTGATTTTACTATATCCCTTGACTAAGTGAATCAAGGGTATAAGAAGATAGGTCTTCAGCTGTTATTATTGTTTACGTGCTTTGTAACACCTCTCACATCTTTTTTTATTTTTTTGTTAGATTGTTAGAGGATAGGTTGAGTTATTGTTTGTATAGTTATGGATAATTGATTGGTAGATTATGTTTAATTGAGGAGATTGGAGTTATTTGTTGCTTTATAGACCTAGTTTATACACTTTTGGTTGTCTTAAACACACACCATAATTCTTGTAAAACATGATCTACTTCTTAAGAAGCAAGGAATCCCGTCCTTTGCCTTGAATTTGTGTTTTTTTTATCCATTTTATGGCTAGGTCGTTTAAGCTTGTGTTTTGTTTCTTTTCTCTATGTTTTCTTTGTAAATTCTTGTTATTATGGCTTCTCATGCTGATGATATTTTGTACCTTTATGTTGACTTTGATAATGGTGATGAAAATGTTACTTAAATTATCAGATTGGGTTTTAGTAGTCTTTTGCATTTGCATCCTAATTATTCTAATACTATCACTCTTGTTTCTATGAAAATAAAAGGTACTAAAACTTATTATGTGTAGTCATGTGCTATGTTACTTGCATTGGAAGGGGAAAATAAAACTGGTTTTATAGATGGAACTTATAGGAGGTCTAATACTGTTAAAGTTCTTAGAAAACAATATGACAGGTGTAATGCTATTGTTCTGGGTTGGATTTTAAATTATATTTATAAGAAATTGTACTTGGGGAAAATATTTTCTAAAAGGGCTTCCATTGTTTGGAAAGAACTTAGGGAAACTTATGATAAAGTTGATGGATTTATTACATTTAATTTGAATTATAAAATGCATTCATTAACTTAAAATGGGTCTCATATTGCTGATTACTATCGTAAACTGAATGCTTTATGGAAATAATTTAATGCTCGTGTGCAATTTTCTAGATGTACTGTCATACTTTTTTTTATTTTTCTAAAAATCATCTGTTACTTAAGTTGATGCAGTTTTTAACGGGTTGTGATTATGTTTATATGCCTATAAGAAGTAAAAATTTTAACTAGAGACCTAATACTTGATGTAAAGTCTGCTTATGCTCTTATTTCTAGAGTGGAGTCTCACAGGGGTATTACTATCGTGGGGTCTTCTCATAGGTCTTAGGCTTTTGTGTTTTTATCCAAAATGGCTGATAAACAAAATGTTAGGGGTTAAAACAATTCTAGTTTTGTCAATACCATACCTAATTCTACTATCAATAGAACTAATAATGGGCAAAACAATGTAAGGAGGAATTCTAATTCTCCTTTGGTTTATGAAAATTATAGTTACAGTGGTCACACTATTGACAAATGATTTAAAATCATAGGTTATCCTAGTGATTTTGGTGATAAAGGGCTTGAAAAGAAAACTACGAAATAATAAAAAAGTTTTCAAACAATAATTTTGTTTCTCAAACCAATGCTTCTAGTTCCTTTGTGTTGTTTACAGCTTAACAACTTGCTAGAATATTAAATCTTATCAATGACAGTTCTCTTAACGAAAATGGGGTTAATGTGAACATGGCATGTGTGATTTTTAATGGTAGTAGAATGTTTATCTATTATTTTGAAATGTTTTTCTATGCCAATAAAAAGTTGTAGTCCTCCTTCAACATTAGAGGGTGGATTGTTGAGTCAGGGGTAATCATCTTATGGCTTATTCTAGATAAAAATAAATTAATGTGATTGAATTTTCTTATCCTAAAATTCAAGTTGTCATCCAAATGGAACTATGTTTTATATTCAAAAAATTGGAAATTTGGTTTTAACTCCTTATTTAACATTATACGATGTTTTGGTTGTCTCTGAGTATTGTGTCAGTCTTCTTTTTGTGCATACAAATCCTAGGGTAAGTAAACTTATTATTGGTTTGATGACATTAAATGTTATACCCTTAATCGTGATTTGACTATAAAGAATGTGCTAAGGACTTGTAGGCAGAGTGGTGGTTTGTAATTTATTGATGAGAGTGCCCAAGGTATTGACCTAGGTGCTATTTGCAGTGTGTCTAGGTTTGTTTGGCATTCTAGGTTGGGCTATCCTACTTATCCTTTGTTGAATATTTTGAAAAATAAAGTTGTTTTTGAACAAGATAAAGAAATTGACCATTTACCTTGTGAAATTTTACATAAGTCTAAACTAACTAGATCTGTGTTCATAAAACTTCTTTTTTAGGTCAACTGGTTCATTTGGACTTGCGAGGACCTATAAGATCACTACCAGAGAAGGTTTCAGATATTTTTAACTATTGTTGATGATTTCAAATGGCAGTTTGGGTATATCTACTCAAAAGTAAATATGAAACTGCTGATTTTATTATCGGTTTTTATAAGTTGATTAAAAATCAATTTAATAAGACCGTTATAACTTTTAAAAGTGATAATGGTACTGAATTTGTTAATAATAAACTGAGTACTTTGTTTGAAGATAATGACATTGTTATCAAACTTGTTGTGCTTACACACCACAATAAAATGACATAGTTGAGATGAAACATAAACACCTTCTTAATATGGCTAGGTCTCTTATATTTTAGGGGGAATGCCTCTATTTAAGTGGTATGGATGCATTCTGACTGTTACTTATTTGATTAACAATTTGCAATCTTTCATGTTGCAAGGTAAGTCTCCATATGAGTTAGTATATAATAGACCTCCATCTCTCTCACACATAAAATCTTTTGGATGTTTGTGTTTTGCTATTGTTCTGAATAATAATGATAAGTTTTCTTCCAGATATGTTAAATGTGTTTTTTTGGATATTTTGATTTTAAAAAAGGGTATAAGTTGTATTCTTTATTAACAAAACAAATCATTATTTTAAGGGAAGTCAAATTTTATGAAAGTATTTCCTTTTAAAAAGGATATTCCTAAAACTGATACTACTCTTTATCCTAGTCAAAAGGAAGTTAATCATTTAAACCTTTTTAATCTTGATTTGGATGGGAACACACATGTGATAGCCAGTGATAATGTAAGGAAAAGATGAGTACATCTGCGAGTAATTGTGGTACTAATCCTCATTCTTGTAGTTTTGTAGATCATTTTAACCGTCCAATAGGGGTATGACAGTCCTATTAGACATACAACTCAGTTAGGGTTGCGATCTTCTGTGTTTAGGTTTAGGTGGTTTTGGTTACTATTTCTTAGTTCATTGGCGAGTCTTGGCGATCATCGGTAAACCCTAACCAACCCTTGCTGGTTATACATGTCTTAACATCTTGTACGGTCCAATATTATGCATGTTGTTTTGTCGTTTGTATCACTAGGGTTTGATCCTAGGGTTTTTCATATATATCTCGTTCTTGGTTTTGGGATCTAAAAAGGTGATTATGCTACTGGTTGTTTGCTGTTCTTGGAAGCAGGGGTAATGGAACGTGGGTTTTTAAGCCAAGAAGGGAGTAGGGGAGGGAGAGGTATAAAGGAGAAGAATGTGAATGCTTTGAATCTAGAGGTTGTCAAAGATGGTGCCGTACCATCAGTGGTTGACATGATGGTGGAGATGGAAAAGCTAAGCTCTTTGGAAGATACCACTGTTTTGGGATCTTTTCCACTATTATCTACGTTGGTTACTACAACGGCTGGTAACGCCCCTGGCAAGTCTTCGTATGATAATGTTACTGGTAAACCAAGTGGGAAGAAACTGAATATTCATACTTTATTTACACCGGGCAGTAATGGGATTGATGTGGTTGTCCCGGTGGAGTCTATTCGAGCTATAAGTAAACGATATGCTAATAACAAAGATTGTTTATTCTTGGGGAAGTTGTGGCATACCCATTTGTTGCTGGAACTAGTGTTAGGGGGGGGGGGGGGGGGGGGGGGGGGGGGGGGGGGGGGGGGGGGGGGGGGGGGGGATTAGGAACACTTAGGGTAAATATGGGCTTGTTTATTTTATGTTCAGCTCGTCTATCGGATTATTCTCCTTTCAATTTAGCTCTATGGACGTAATAGATGCTATGCTTGAGAATGGTCCATGGTTTATCCAGAATAACCCGCTTATCTTGAAGAAATGGCATCCAGATGAGAATCTATTAAAAGAAGATGTTAGTACTGTTCTAGTTTGGGTTAAACTCATTGGTGTACCTGTTACGGCCTTCAGCGAGGATGGCTTGAGTGCCATTGTTGCTAAACTGGGTTCTCCTCTAATGATTGACTCTTATACATCTGATATGTGCATGCAATCTTGGGTTAGGTCAAGCTATACTAGAGCTATGATTGAGCTTCGAGCTGATGTGGAGTTAAAAGATAACATTGTTGTGGCTATGCCTAAAATTAAAGGGGAGTGCCATTATATATGTAATGTCCGTGTTGAGTATGAGTGGAAACCTCCTAGGTGTACGTCTTGTAAGGTTTTTGGACATATTCATGAGAAATGTCCGAAGAATACAGGTGCCAGTGAGAAGAAGACTCTAAAGAAGCCTAGTCAAACTTCTCGAGGTGTTTCGGTGGGTCCGAAAATGGGTTTTAAACCTCAGAAAGAATATAGACATGTTCTCAAAAAGCCTAATGCTAGCTCTAGCGGTAATAAGAAGAAACGTGTAGAACCTACTATTGAGGTTAGTAATGCAAATCCATTTGAAGTTCTTAATTCGATCGATAATGATGTGGAGTTAGGTACCAATGGGGGGACAACTAATTTGGTAAATAACGGGGCTACTTCAAGTTGATCATCTTTTATGAATGTCGATAATAATATTACTAGTACTACTCCTATTATTGATAAAATCAGGAAGTTTGAAGAATTACTTACTAGTGGGCAAGCTATTCTTGTAGATGAAGCTGGTAATCCTTTAAAGAAGGTAGAGTATCCGGGTGATTATGAGAGTGAAGATGAGGTTGCATCAGTTGATAATGATATGGCTCATTCTATGGCTTCAGAAAGGGTAGGTTTTGGCACTCAAAGTTTGCTGGAACAATGGAGGGATTCGTATGGTAATGGTGACTATGATGAAGACCCTTATGATGATGATATGTACGAAGTTCAGGCTCTTCCTCAAGAGATTCGAGCTATTTACGATAATCTAGATATCCGAGTTCGAGGTCGCAAGAAGAAATAAATTATGTTTCTAAGAGCAAGCTCCCCATAATGATGGCTCTGTTATCTTGGGGAGGGTTGAAGCTTGCTTCTTCTCTAGAGTCTTCTTGGTCATCAATACGACCTGTCCTTAATAGAACCGATCTTATTCTCTGAACAATAAGAATTTCGTACTTTTGTTGGATCCTCCCTATCTCCTGATCGAGCTTGTGTAGGTAGATGTTATCTGGTAGGGCCGATAGTAATACACTGTGTAGGACGGAGTAAGGGCCCTTCTCCGCCCCTACGAGTCATCCGGCAAAAAAGACTTTCTGAATGGGGTAAAAGAACTTAGGGTCGCCGATCTCTTCCTTAAAGATGGGGATGAGTCTATGTTGATCGATGGTGTGAAAACACTTCCTGATGTCGAATTCCAAAAACCAGCGAGAGGTTCCCTACTCTTCTTTGATCCGTCTTAGGGTCGAGTGGCAGCCTCGACCCGAGCGGAAGTGCGATGTGTCTGGAAACTCGGGATCGTAAATGGATTCGAGTACCATTCTGATCGCCTCTTTCATGATCCTTTTTATAGGTAGAACTACTGTGAGCGGTCTAAACTTTGACCCTTATACCTTCCTTTTAGAAAGTAGCTTTAACGGGCGGAGATGTGGGACTCACCCACATCCCTTGTACTTAAATATTTCTTGGCGTAATAAAATTTACCCGGGGAACCCTTTACCCAAAAAAAAGACAATCCTATTAGACATAGCAGCCCTACTAAAAGTGATTATTATAATTTTACCAATGAGGATTAGGAAGCTATGACATTTGATGAAAATCATGTAAGTTCAAAGGGTTGTATTTCTTTTTTGTCACAAGAAAATGAAAATGGTGTTAGAAGATCTACCAAATATTATGTTTTTCTAAATAATTCAATGATTTTGTTGTTGACAGTAAGGTTAAGTATGGTCTTGAAAATTTTGTTTGTTATGTTGGTTTAAACTGAAACGACTTTTTTACAACTTTTTTAAATAAAAACCTTCTAGTTATTGGGATGCATCCAAAGAGAAAAACTGGGTAGATGTTATACATAGTGAGTTGGAGGCTTTATATAGGAATAATACCTTAAAATTTACTGATTTACTTAGTAATTAAGTATAAATCTAATAGAGAAAGTGAAAGATATAAGGCTTGGCTTGTAGCAAAAGAATGAAATTAAAAATAAGGTATAGATTTTGATGAGACTTTTTTGTCCTTTGTAAACATTGTTATTGTTAGATGTCTTCATAGGTTGGGTATGCAAAATAATTGGAGTATGTTTCAACTGGATATAAATAATGCTTTCCTTTATCGTGATTTTCATGAAACTCTATAAATGAAATTACTTCTAGGTTTTTTTTGCTAATGATAAAAAGGTATGCAAGATTAAAAAGTCCTTATATGGCTTGAAACAAGCTTAAAATTGTCTAAAACTATGTTCGAATGTGGTTTTGTGCTATCAAAAAGTGATTATTTTTTTTTATCAAGTCTAACAAAACTTTATTCATTGCTATTTTGGTTTATCTTTATGACACTCTTGTTACATGAAATAATAATGAGGAAATTTGAAATTTTAAGTCTTTCTTCAAAACTAGATTTTTGATCAAGTATGTGGGTGAACTTAAATTTTTTCTGAGCATTAAGGTTCTTGAAACTGAAAAGGGTTTGTGTTTATCACGTAGAAAATATTGTTAAGAGTTCATTTATGAATTTGGTCTATTGGCTGGAAAACCTTTTTCTACTCCTCTTGAACCAAATCTGTCTATTAATAGTAAAGTAGGCGTTAATGACTCTTTCTTTACTAGTGTGACTAAATATCAAAAGTTTATTGGTAAACTTATTTACCTCGCTTCTAATATACTAGAATAGATATTACATATATTATACATTGTCTTAGTTAGTTTATGCATTCTCCTCAAAACTTTTAATGAAAACTCTCATCTTTAAATTGCATTAAAAGTTTTGAGGTATCTTAAAGGTTCACCATGTAAAGGGGTCCATATATGTAGGCAACAAAGCTTTACTATTGAAGGTTTTATTGATGGATATTTGGCTAGATGTAAGACCATTCAAAGTTATGTCATTGGATATTATTTGTTTTTGTGTGGTTCTCTTGTTTCATGGAAGAGTAAGAAACATACTACTGTCTTTAAATCCTATTCTGAAGCTGAATACAAAGCTATTGCTGGTGTAGCTTGTGAGATTGTCTAGGTTCTCAAAATTCTTGCATATTTAAAGTGCGATAATCTACTTCATGTTAAAATGTTGCGTGATAATAAAGCAGTAATTAAAATTATTGTTAAGCAGTAATTAAAATTGTTGTTAACCCGGATTTCATGAAAGAACTAAACATTTAGAGTTTGACTAACATCTTGTAAGTGAAAAATTTCACAGGTAATGTTATAAAAATCAGAAAAACTAAGTCTGCTAATAATATAACTTATATCTTTACAAAAGGGCTTGATCTGAGTCAACATAAGTTGTTAAGTGGTAAGCTTAACATGCTTGATATTCTAAAATGAGACTAAAAGTTAAGGGGATGTAAAAGTATATAGTCTCATTCTCTTTTATATGTTGAGGGTATAATGTTTTCATTTTTATAATTACAGTTTACTCTTTATATCATGGCTTTGGGATTATAGTAGGATTTATAAAGACTGAGGGTTGTTTCTTTCAAGTTGATGAAAGATGAAGAGTTGCATTATAAAAGGTGGACGTTGGGTCAAACCCTAGTCATAACATACATGCAACTTTCATTCATCTCTCAAACATCCTCTCCTCACTCTAAAGTGATCTTGCTATTTTGTTCAGTTTAAACACTTAGTATAATTTTTATTCAACATTATAACTGAACTATCACTAATATAGGTGATAGAATCACACTGGATTAGCGGTGGTGATTTGTCGGTTGATTCACATAATTTTGATTGAGATCAGTTGTGGTGATTTTTGTGTTGAATTTAGATTCAACAATCGTTATTGAGAGGTTTATTTTTGTACAGATGCCGAGATAAAAAAACATAGCTCCTTACTAATGCATAATCAAAGATTCTTGTACTATGATGCATTTGTTCATCGAAGCTGGGTTTGTCATTTATGCTAATAAATATCTTCACGCCACATAAAGAATCTTTACATACATCATTATCAAATGAATTCATCAACTAAAACAACTACGAATACGACCCATGCGATGATGATATGTATGAAGGTCAGGAAATTCCTGATAAGCTTCAAGCTATTTGTGATAACTTGGATATTAAAGTTAGGGGTCGTAAGAAGAAATACTTTTCTTGTATTATTGTTTCTTTTCTAGGTCTAATCTAGTTGTGTTTCTTCCTCAAAGGAAGTTGTTTGCCTATGTAACGGGCGAAGATGTGGGACTCACCCTCATTCTTTGCACTTAATTGTTTTTTGGCGTAATAAAATTTACCAGGGAAACTCTTTACCCAAAAAAATCAACTCAAATAACTATTTTAGAAAATGTTATGTACATTTAATTTGAATTACATTTTAGCCAAAACACAATTGTAAATATATTCACTACTACACAAAGGAAAATACATCCCCACTAATAAAGCCTACTTTTAGTGTAATTGATAACGCTCAAAGTGTACACGTTTTTAGTCGCGTTATACGTACTTTTGTATATGTTATTTGGCTATTTTTATATACTTTTGTTACTTAATTGTACCAAAGTGTGTTTGCAAGTCTATTTATAGCCAAGTACATGAAAAGCAAGAAAAAGACAAAGAAAAAGATTTATACAAGTACGAAGAATCCTGCATTAAGATCAAGCTCTGGAAGCATTTCAAGAGTAAAAGAGTCAACCATTCAAGCTTCCAAGTCCAGAGATAAAGCCAAAGTCAAGTTATGTTGGAGATTAAAGACCCACGGTTGAATACTATACAATCGGTAAGCTTAAGCGAAGAAATAAAGAAAATAGCAGCCGCCCGGCTTGGAGAGCAGCCGCCCAGCTTGGATGAAATTACCACTCGCAGCCTCCCATCCTTCAATCTAGCTGCCCAGCTTGGAAGTGTACCAAAGCGAGTAGCCGCCCGGCATGCAAAGGAGCCGCCATGCTTGATTGGTGTTCTATTCTCCAAGTTAAGTTGAAGCTCCATGAACGATCAAGTGCATTCTATAACCTTTTTCCCTGGGATTTGATGACCCTTAGCCCCCAAGAATAGCATTTAATACCCCAAGGGCTTAGCATTAGTATAAATAAGGCCATTTAGCCATGGTTTCACACACACTCTTACACACTTCGTTCATAACCTAATCATTCTCTCCATAAATATTTCCTAGATCTCTCCACTCTCTCTTAAAGCCAAAACCCTGTCTCAAATTCCTAAGAGTTCATAGAAGTGAGGAAGCTTCAATTGAAGGTTAAAACATCAAGTATTCATCACCATCCTTTAGGGAATCATCACTCCATCACTTGTAATCTTATTACAACTTTGTATGACTCTTTAATTATGTTTTTTATGGATAAAAGTTTTGAGTTTATATCTTTGTTTGCTATGAGTGGCTAGTGCCTTTGTGCACTTAATTATACGATGTTTGTGGTATTATGATTTATTTATGATTGTGATAACATGTTTTATTCAATTTCAAGCTATTTTTAACATCCATCTATGCTTATGTTTCGTAGTGACATTGTTTTATCAAATCAGATTGGTTGTTAAGAGTTTAATAGGTCAAAAGGGTTATTGTTAACAATCAATTGTAGCCTTTTTGTCTATGATTGGATACCTTTTGTATTGACCATTTCTAAGAAGAATTAAAATTAAATTAGTCTTGTATTGATTGATTGAACTTAAAGCTTGTTTTCGTCACTTGCGATCTTGACAAGGATTAAAGGTTTTTTTAAAACAATAGATTAGATCACCATCTAATTATCATTATCAATAGGTTAAGATGTTTATCACAATCATACAAATCGGATTACCCAAAACTTCTAATCAAGTGTAGTTTTAATCATTTGAATTTTCATTATAATCATTGTTGCTTGGAATTGTCCAAAGAATACAGGTGCTGGCGAGAAGAAGACTGTGAAGAAGCCTATTCAGAGTTCTTGAGGTGTTCCGGTTGGTCCAAAAATGTGTTTTAAACCTCAAAAAGAATATCGACCTGTTCCTAAAAAGCCTAATGCTAGTTCTAGTGGTAATAAGAAGAAAGGTGTGGAACCTACTATTGAGGTTAGTAATTCAAATCCATTTGATGTTCTTAATTCAGTCGTTAATGATGTGGAGTTTGGTACCAATGGAGGGACTACTAATTTGGTAAATAATGGGGCCACTTCAAGTGGATCCTCTTTTATGAATATGGATAATGATGGGGAGTTCGCTAGTAATACTCCTATTGGTGAGAAAATCGATAAAATAGAATGACAAATTTATGAAGGTAAACTTAGGCTGTTGGATAATAACGGGAACCCGCTAGTTCCTACGGGTATTGTGGAAAGTGATAGTGAAGTGGAAGTGGTATTTGATGAAATTGCTAACTTAAGGATTTCAACGAGTGGTAAAGATGGAAGTGATAAAGGTTATGGTACTAATAGCTTGTGGGAACAATGGAGGGATTCTTATCCGGATAATGATGATTATGATCGGTATGATGACGATATGTACGGGAATCATGATTTGTCCGAGCACCTATAGTCTATTTGTGATGATCTTGATATCACGGTCCATCGCAGGAAAAAGAAATAGATTTTTTGATGTTTGTTGAGTCAATTGTAATCTAATCTTAGTAGTATCCTCCTATGGAGTAGTTGTGCTTGTTATGTTCGCTTTTTTGCCTATGTAACGGGCTGAGATGTGGGACTCACCTACATTATTTGTACTAAATCGCTTTTTTAGAGTAATACATTTACCTGGGAAACCTTTACCAAAATATAAAATTGTTATCGTCTAAATTAAAACATCTCCAAAACACATAAATCCTCGTGAACGATCCCGACTTACCATTTCACCTCTTGTTACTAACAGACGAGTACACTTGCTCGTGCGTGTTGCTAAGAAGTTCGGTAACTGAGTTATAAATTTAAAACTTGCTCTTGTTTCGACACATCAAGGTTATGACGTCGCTGTCGGGGATTTGATTGTGTTTTTAGATTTTTTTTTAGTACTTTAGCCATTCCCGAGTGATCCTTCTTTGTGTTCGAAAAAAAAAAATTCTTACCAGCCGCGTGCAGCCGCCTAGCCTGGCTAGCAGCCGGCCTGGTCCTCACGACCTCGACCCGAACCTTCATCCATCCGCCCGACTGAATCTCGCGCCAGACGGCTTGTTTTTGGTAAACAGAAAAAAAATTCCTTTTTTTAGGAAATACTTTTCACCCAAACCGAGACCTATTCGAAACCGTTCCTAGTTGTGTTTTACTCTTGTATGAACACTCGTTCATTGGGAAAAGAAACAATTAGTCCTTTCATTCCTTTCTAAAACCGAGTTCCAAAAATCAAATATCCGCCTTTCAAAAACCTTTAGAAGTCGTTTACAACCTATTTATTGATCTACCATTTCCAATGGCCGACGATCAACCTATGTGGGGAAACAACTGACCCGTAGCACAGACTCCTACGGCTGCTATTGTTCTGGTTGAACTTGAAGACAACTTCAACGTGAAAGGACATCACCTTTCAATGAATAAAGATCGTCAATTTGATGGCCGTGCGCGGGCCGATCCGCATAAGCACATTGCCGAATTCATTGAAATTTGCGGTATGTTCCAATATGGCAATACCAATGTGGACTCCATCAAACTGAAACTTTTTCTATCATCTATTTCCGGAGAAGCCAAAGTTTGGTACAACGAATTGAGTCCCAGAGTTATCGCTACTTGGGAACAAATGAGACAAGCTTTTGTGAGCCGATTCTTTCCACCCGCAACGTTTGATCGACTCATAGGAGAAATTCAAAGTTTCACCTAACATCCCAACGAATCACTTGTCGAAGTTTGGCTTCACCTGAAAGACTTACTTCGTAGTTGTCATAGACATGGTTTAGGATGAGGAACCATTATCCAAATCTTCTACCACGGTCTTCACGATGCCACTCAAGCCATCCTTGAAGCCGGAGAAATTTTTATCGTCTAAGTATACTTTCCAATATCCTATGGGAGTTGCGGAAAATATGCTCGTCCAAGTTGGAAAATTTGTATTCCCGGTAGATTTTGTAATCTTAGAGATGGAGGAAGATAACAAATTCCCTCTCATCTTAGGAAGACCATTTCTGCACACCGCCAATGTTATCATCAAAGTTAAAAACAAGGAACTCAACCTAGGAGTTGGAGATGATAGAATCACTTTTCTAATCGACAAAACTATGCAACATTCCCATTCCAATGATGACACATGCTTCCGCATACACGTTATTGATGAAGTAACAGAATAAGAATTGGATCATTGCTAAATGATTCTGAGCCATTCATGAGTACATCCGAAAAAAATCAATGAAACATATCTCGAAAAAGAATTCGAAGAGTTCATGGCTATTGATGTCGAAGAAATTCTCGAACAAGAGGAAGAAATCGATGAAAATTTCAAGGAATTTCCTCTTGAGGAGAAATTAAGAATCAAGACTTCTATCTAAGATCCACCAACCAATCTTGAGATGAAACGTCTACCCAAACATCTAGAATATGCTTTTTTGGAAAAAGATTCTCTTCTTCTAATAGTCATGTCCGCTCTGCTCGAAGCCGATGAGAAGCAACGTCTTGTTTCTGTGCTTAAAAATTACAAAGAAGCCATTGCTGGGAAAACATCCGATATTCCGGGTATTAGCCCATCTTTTTGCAAACATAAAATCAACTTTGAAGACGATGCCAAACTCATCATTCAAAGACAACGTCGAATTAACCCAAATATGAAAGAAGTTGTAAGGAAAGAGATCATCAAACTTCTTGATGTCGGTATCATTTACCCCATCAAAGATAGTCCTTGGGTAAGTCCTATCTACTGTGTACCTAAGAAAGGAGGAATGACTATTGTGACAAACGAAAAGAACGAACTTGTTCCTACAAGAACCATCACCAGTTGGTGTGTATCCATTGATTACCAAAAGTTGAACGAAGCCACCCGAAAAGATCATTTTCCTCTACCCTTCATGGATCAAATGTTGGAAAGACTAGCGGGGAACAAATTCTTTTGCTTTCTCGATGGATTTTTCGCATATTTTCATATTCCAATCGAACCTGTCGATCAAGAAAAGACCACATTCACTTGTCCCTATGGAACCTACGCCTACAAGCGTATGCCTTTTGGTATTCGCAATGCACCAGCAACCTTTTAATGGTGCATGATCGCCATTTTTCAAGACATGCTTGAAACCTCCATGGAAGTTTTCATGGATGATTTTTCCGTATTTGGAAATTTGTTCGATTCTTGTCTTGCAAATCATGAACAAATGCTCATCCGATGCAAACAAACCCATATTTTCCTTAACTGGGAGAAATGCCACTTCATGGTGACAGAAGGAATTATGCTTGGTCACAAAGTCTCTGGTGCAGGATTAGAGGTCGACAAGGAAAAAATTGACGTAATATCCAAACTGCCACCACCTACTAACGTCAAAGCCATTAGAAGTTGTCTAGGACATGCAAGATTCTATCCCTGATTCATCAAAGACTTCTCCAAAATCTCACGTCCAATGACGAAACTTATTGAAAAAGATTCAGTCTTTGATTTCAATGAAGAATGCATCAAGGCATTTGAAATGCTCAAAGAAAAGTTAACAAAAGCACCGATTATGTTTTCAACAAATTGGTTACAACCGTTTGAAGTTATGTGTGATGCAAGCGATTTTGCTGTTAGAACAGTGCTCGGACAACGTGAAGGAAAACATTTCCGTCCTATCCATTTCGCCAGCAAAACTCTAAACAACACATAACAAAATTATACGGTTTATGAGAAAGAACTACTTGCCATAGTTTTTGAATTTGATAAATTTCGATCTTATCTCGTTTTGTCAAAGACCATTCTATTTACAGATCACTCAGCATTTAAATATCTATTCACTAAACAAGTTGCTAAGCTGCGTCTTATCCAATGGATTTTACTACTCCAAGAATTTGATATCGAGATCAAAAATAAGAAAGGAGAAGAAAATGTCACGGTAGACCATCTATCGTGACTTGAAAATCCAAATCTGGAGGAATTAAAGGAAGAAGACATTGATGATAACTTCCCTGATGAAACCCTCATGAATATTTCGAGCAATGACAACGGAGAAATTCCATGGTTCGCACATATCGTAAATTATCTTGTTGGAAGAATTCCTAGAAAAGGATTAATTTATGCCCATCGATGCAAGTTCTTCTCAGAACTAAAGTATTATTTTTTGGACGAACCATATCTCTTTAAGATGTGCCTAGAGGGATGATCCGAAGATGTGTTCACGGTTTTGAAACCCAAAAAATTCTTAATGCATGCCATCATTGCCCGACTGGGGGGACACTATGGTCCTTCCACCACAGCCAAAAAAGTTTTTGATGCTGGTTTTTATTGGCCAACAATTTTCAAAGAAGCTCATAATCTAGTTCAAAACTGTGATGCTTGCCAACGTTTCGAGCCTTTCATAAAGAGATGAGATGCCTCAAAACAGCATCCAAGTCAGTGAAATATTTGACATATGGGGAATTGATTTCATGGGACCATTCCCTAAATCCCATAAGTTTGAATATATTCTCGTTGCTATTGATTATGTATCTAAATGGGAAAAAGTTGAGGCTCTCCCCACCAATGATGCACAAGTTGTAATCAATTTTTTGAAAAAGTTGTTCTCTCGTTTTGGTATTCTGAAAGCACTAATCAGTGACAGAGTAACTCACTTTTGTAACAAGCAGATGGAGAAAATCTTAAAACAATATGGAGTTCATCATCGTTTTGCTACAACCTATCATCCACAAACGAGTGGTCAAGTGAAAATACCAACAGAGCCTTAAAAAGAATTCTCGAAAAAAATAGTTAAGGACAATCCTTCCGTTTGGTCAAGAAAACTTGATGAGGCTTTGTGGGCATTCCGTATGCCAAACAAAACTCCAATTGGAACGACATCGTACCGGTTGTTGTATGGAAAAACATGCCACTTACCGTTCAAAATCGAACATCGCGCCTACTAGGCCTTAAGAAGTTGTAATCCCGATCTCAAAGTTGTTGGAGAAAAATGATTCTTACAATTGCATGAACTCGATGAACTGAGGCTCCAAGCTTATGAGTATTCTAAGCTATACAAAGCTCGAACCAAAGCTTATCATGATGAGAAACTAAGAATTCATAAATAATTCAAAGCCGGAGACAAAGTGCTCTTATTCAAATTAAAATACAAGTTCAAAGTTCCGAAACTCAGATCTAAATGGTATGGACCATTCATAGTCAAACATGGTTTCCCATCCGGATATGTTAAGTTGTATGATAATCACGGAGGAAGCTTTATAGGTAATGGCCACGGTATTAAATTTTACCACGATGAGGAGCAATTGAATGAATTGTCAAGTGACGAAATCCACTTCATATGCGACAAAGGAAAATAAAGCAGAAAGAGTACGAGTCCGACTGATGACTCGTTAATAAAATAAGCGCTTCTCAGGAGGCAACCCATGTATTTTTCAAGTATTTTATTTCTTAGTTATTTTTCTATATTTACACCCCGATTTTATCTAACCCATGTTCAAGCTTAAGAGTGGGGTTATAGCATTACTTTTCTTTTATAAAAAAAACACAAAAATAAAAAATCCAAAAATATTGTGCATTTCGTATTCTGTTTTGTTTGTATATAATTGTTGCAAGTGATGATTATGAGATGCATGGATCGTTTGGAGCTCATTCGCAATATCTCATGCCCTGATATCTGGTTTTCTCTTACTCTTATTTCCCAATATTATACTTCGATTCATTTTGTAGCATTGAGGGCAATGCTAAACTTAAGTGTGAGTGGAGTAAATACGAAAACGAGACCGATTTTAAAGTTTTCATATTTTTGGGCTTATTTTTAATTTTTGTATACTTGTTTGCCCTTGAGATCTAGTTGTTTTCATGCTTTTAGGATAATATATTAGAATAACTAGATCAATCCATTGGTAAAATCTAAAAGTTTTGAAAAATTAAGATGTGTCCCGATTACTATTGCAGTCCATTCTGAGATCGATAACATTTGCTAGCACATTATAGCCCTTTCCACTAAATTGTAAAGATTTGAGCATGCTTCTTATGTAGCATACATATTTTATGCTCAATCTTTTTACTATGAGTGTGCCGATGATTTTATTTATTCTAGAACTTGTGCGCGTAAATCATTACGAATCCGTAGGGAGATCACACTTGTGTGATGATAAGTGTATGTGCGTGATAAAGAAGCAAGTTAGGAATTAAACCAAATGGCCTTCCGTTTATGTTTTAATACTTTTAGCTAGCCATATCGGTTAGTTAACCACTTACTTGGAACCCATTTGTTAGTGCTCTTTTCTAGCACTAGATACCTTTAGAAAAACATGCTGAACCATCCCATTCTTAATTGATAAGTCCACCCAAGAAAGAAATATACACCATTTAACCTAACCTTACCCTAGTCAAAGTCTATTGGTTGGTTGCTAGCTACTTGGATTGATGGTTGTTATGTGTGAAATCTTTATGAATTTTGAGAAAGTTGCTAACTCAATGTATTGTGACATTTTGTTGTTACATGTATATGATGATCGTCGACCGGAGGTTGGTCGAATGTTTGTGAAAAAAAATAAAAATAAATAAATTCAATGTGTTAAATTATATAAAGATGAAGAAGAATAAAATTGGTGTATCGATTAGCCAATGTGCTAAGACGTGATACAGGAAAAAATATAAAAAAGTGCATTATCATTCAAAATTCATATGGATAGTGGAATGTGGCAGCTAGCGACGCTTGGTTTGTAGACTTTTGACTTATGTTATTTGGATTACACACCTCATCATATATTCCTTCCCATGCCTTATCCATACCCACTAAACCCAAAGCCTAAACAATACAACCCGACAAATGCTTCTTTATATGTGTACACTTGGTGCTCATGCCCCCATCAGTTTTGTTTTGTTTCTTGTACAAGCTTATGGTAACGAATTTAGTCACGATTGAGCTATGAGTGTGATTTCTCTTTCTTACTCCACCAAATAATAAATGAGTGATTGAGTGAATTATACTTTATTTCTTTTTCGTAAGGTGCATAGAAATATAAATAGAGTTAGAAAATCTTTGGGTTTTGTCAAACATCTTGATTTTTAACCAATAAAGCGTAATCGATGAGTCTTATCTCGTACTTGTACTTGGTAGACTTGCATTATATTTTTCTAATCATTCTTATGTACCATGTGGATTTGTTTTCTTTAATTCTAGATTTGCTTAAGGGCAAGCAAATGTTAAGTGTGGGGGGATTTGATAACGCTCAAAGTGTACATGTTTTTAGTCATGTTATCCGTACTTTTGTATATGTTATTTTTTTTATGCTTTTGTTACTTAATTGTACCAAAGTATGTTTGCATGTCTATTTGTAGCCAAGTACAGGAAAATCAAGAAAAAGACGAAGAAATGACGAATAAGTAAAGTTTTATACAAGTACGAAGAATTCCGTATTAAGATCAAGCTCGGGAAGCATTTCAAGAGAAAAAGAGTCAATTATTCAAGCTTCCAAGTCCCGAGATAAAGCCAAAGTCAAGTTATGTTAGAGAATAAAGACCCACAGTCGAATACCATACAATCGAGAAGCTTAATCAAAGAAACAAATAAAATGTATGCTGAAAAGTGCGAGTAGCCGCCCGGCTTGGAGAGCAGCCGCCTAGCTTGGATGAAATTACCACTCGCAGCCGCCCATCCTTCAATCTAGCCTCCCAACTTGGAAGTGTACCAAAGCGAGTAGCCACCCGACATGCAAAGGAGCCGCCCCGCTTGATTGGTGTTCTCTTCTCCAAGTTAAGTTGAGGCCCCATGAATGATCAAGTGCATTTTAGAACCTTTCTCCCTAGGATTTGATGACCCTTTGCCCACAAGAATAGCATTTAATACCCCAAGGGCTTTTCATTAGTATAAATAAGGCCATTTAGCCATGGTTTTTACACACACTCTTACATACTTTCTTCATAACCTAATCATTCTCTCCATAAATCTTTTCTAGATCTCTCCACACTCTCTCTCAAAGCCAAAACCCTGTCTCAAATTCCTAGGAGTTTATAGAAGTAAGGAAGCATCAATTGAAGGTCAAAACATCAAGTATTCATCACCATCCTTTAGGGAATCATCACTCCATCACTTGTAATCTTATTACAACTTTGTAAGACTCTTTAATTATGTTTTCTATGGATAAAACTTCTAAGTTTATGTCTTTGTTTGCTATGAGTGGGTAGTGCATTTGTGCACTTGATTAGATGATTTTTATGGTATGTTGATTTGTTTATTATTGTGATAACATGTTTTATTCATTTTCAAACTATTTTTAAGATCCATCTATGCTTATGTTTCATAGTGACATTGTTTTATCAAATCGGATTGTTGTTAAGAGTATCATAGGTCGAAAGGGTTATTGTTAACAATCAATTGTAGCCTTTTTGTCTATGATTGGCTACCTTTTGTATTGACTATTTCTTAAGCGATTTGATCTAACAAGAAACATAATTGTGATTGTTAACAAGTTTGTGAAACGAACCGCAAATCAAACGAATTGAAATTGAATTAGTTTTGAATTGATTGATTGAACTTAAAGCTTGTTTTCGTCACTTGCGATATTGACGAGGATTAAAGGTTGTTGAAAACAATAGAATAGATCACCATCTAATTATCACAATCAACATGTTAAGATGTTTATCACAATCATACAAATCGGATTACCCAAACTAGTCTAATCAAGTGTAGTTTTAATCATTTGATTTTTTATTATAATCATTGTTGCTTGCTTGGAATTGTTATCGTGTAAATTAAAACATCACCAAAACACACAAATCCTCGTGAACGATCTCGGCTTACCATTTCACCTCTTACTACTAACGGACGAGTACACTTGCTCGTGTGTGTTGCTAAGAAGTCCGGTAACTGAGTTATAAATTTAAAACCTCATGTTTCGACACATCAGTTAGACGGGCTTTATAAGACTTATGTGTCATGTACTAGGACATTCGAACCCAGTTACTTAGTAACAAACCCGGCACTATGACTTATGATGAAAAACGTGGTTATGTTTTAAAATTATATTAACGAGTAAATAAGAAAAAACAAAGATTTGTAGCGGAAGCATAACCGATTTAAAAGCATTTTTCATACATAGTGATCTAGATACAAGTATATGACTAATCAAACATGATAACAACGATTGTGTACCTTGTGATTGGATGTGAGGTTGGACGAAATCTTCAAGACCAATAGTATGATCTGACCACGATTGATCCACACTAATACTTGAACGACATCAACACGATGCCAATGCTTGATCTATGAATACAACACGAACAATCTTGATGCCTTGAATCAAACACAACAATGTGTTTATGCTTTGATGATGCTCAACCAAAAACCACAAAAGGAGGGAGGCGAATAATTAGGGTAAAAGTCAAGCGAAACCCTGGTAATATATGCTTCCTCTACTTCATTAGTTTTATGCTTGTTTTAGCTCATTTGGTGCCTTGCGTTAGTTGCTTTTATGTCCATGTTTCTTTCTCTTTTATATTATTTGTTCTTTCTGTGTTGTATGCTTACATTGCTTCTTTTGCCATGTGTCATTTGCTTTCTTTTCTTCATCTGTCATGTTGCCTTGCTTTGTCATGCATTCTCATTTTTTTGTTGTTCTATCGCACTCTTTTTATTCGTTTAGTCGAAGATCTACCTTACCTTCGAGTTTTCCTAAAGATAAGTTTTTATTCTCATTTGTATGTTTACATCTCACTTCTTTGTACCTGTCGGCACATTAGTTGTTGTTGTTTATAGTTACTAGTTTGTATTTAATCAAGGAAGAAACTCTTGATATATTTTGAAAACAAGTACACCATGTTGATGATTACTCCGTCGCTCCATCCCTTGCAGGCTTGCAACCTCATCATGAGAAAAATGGTTAAACTCATATTGATCTACAAACTTTAAAAAAATGCATGGATTCTCTATCATTGCCCAAGGCATCAATGTTTTCAGACACGTTAAACTCGCTTGAGGAAATCAAATAGCACCAAGTCTGTGAATCAAGTTTAGGTCCCAACACGCCATACTCAAAAAATAGAAAATTTTGTTATCCTTGAGGACCTATTTTACCATTGAAAACGTGAAGTGTGACTAGCAAAAAAAATGTGCCACAAGAATTTCCACTCTTGGCTTTGCGCATCACGTTTTCTACAACCTTTAGATGCAACACTCTTGTGCTTTCTCCAAATAAACACTATCTACTATGCTACTCGTAATCATGTTTTTTTACTTTCTAACAATAGTAGGGGGTACTTTTGACATATGGAATCACCTTTTCATCACTATTTTTTAACCCTTTTTTCAACTTTACAGTAGAGAAAAAGAGTAGGTCACGTGAGGTAACACAGAAAGTCACGTGTAAGGGGTTTTCTGGACTTCCATTTATTCATGCAAAACATAACATTTTCTTTTTATAAATACTCAGAAAATAAAACAAAGAAATGAAAAGAAGAAATTACTCAAACAATGACTGTTTTTGTTTGTTTTTTGTTATATGGTGGGCTCAAGTTTCAATTCATTTGATTGGGTTTAAGAACCTCTATCTCCTTTCATTCTCACCCTAAAACCCCACACTACACTGTGTGTTTTATATGTGTGTTTTTAGTGTGTGTATTAATCTTTATATAGAAGACTTGGCTCAACCTTACCTGCTCAAGGTGCTGGGGTCAATGAGAAAAAAAGCAAAGAAAGTTCATTGAAAAAGCTAAAAGGTTTTAAAGCTGATTTTTCATTTTCTCAAAGCAAACTGCTTTTTGTTTATCTTCATTATCCCTTTCAATCTCATGACACAAATAAAGCTGTAACAAACAACAACCTCCACTATAAAACATTTGTACTGAATCTATTCCATCTTTTTGAATATATTTCAAGTCCTTCCATAAATTCATCCATATGTTAGAAAACAACAACTACAACCTTACTGGTCCTTCTTCAACTAGTGATCCATTTGTTTCACCTGATAATGGTCTTGCTAACAAACGAAAACGTCGTCCTGCTGGTACTCCAGGTATATTTTATGTTTAGTACACTTAGAGTTTCTCTTTGTAGTTAAACATGTTTATTGCGTTTTGATACAACACATAAATGGTTTCTAGGGTATTTAATAGAGTTTATCTTAAGTGTTTATATGGTTATTGTCGGTGAAGTAAGTAAATGTTTCACCATGCTTGTTTATTATTCAAAACGGCTTACTTAAGCCGTTTTGAAAATTCAACAAGCCGGAGGTCTTTCTAAAAGCAGTCTCTCAAATACTCATACTTCGCTCCGGCGAATTGAGTTTTGTTAAACAATTTTCATAAGTTAAACTATCTATTGAAACTATTTATCTTGTTATTTGTTGGTAAAGTAATCAGTTTTGTATAGCTAGCGAGATGATACTTATTCAAAACTGGTTACTTTAAAAAGAATTTTATCCTTACGGGTTTTACAAAAAAATAACAGATCCGGATGCGGAAGTCGTATCTTTATCGCCAAAAACATTGCTAGAGTCAGATCGATACGTATGTGAGATCTGTAACCAAGGGTTTCAAAGAGACCAAAATCTACAAATGCACCGACGAAGGCATAAAGTACCATGGAAGCTTTTGAAACGTGAATCACCAGAGGTTAAAAAGAGGGTTTTCGTGTGTCCGGAACCGAGTTGCTTGCATCATGACCCTTGTCACGCACTAGGGGATCTTGTGGGGATCAAGAAACATTTTAGAAGGAAACATAGTAATGATAAACAATGGGTTTGTGATAAGTGTTCCAAAGGCTATGCTGTTCAATCTGATTATAAAGCTCATCTTAAAACTTGTGGGACAAGAGGTCATTCTTGTGACTGTGGCCGAGTCTTCTCCAGGTATTTCCATTTTCAAAACGCTATAATCTGTTCTAAATAAATAATAGCTTTTTGATCTTAACACACCCTCTAGAAATAGGTTATTAATTTGAACTATGAGTGACATATTTCCACCTTGGCGTTTGAATTTTTCTGATCACACATGAATTTTAGCAACAACCGATAAGAAACAAAAATTCCTTAATGATTTTTCTCAGAAAATGTCGATTTCTGATCATAATAAATTATTCAGTAAAAAATTCGTTGTTTCTGATTATGAGTATAATATTTTTTTCTAGTTTGACTCTTGATAATATATATAATAAGTCCATGAATCAACCTCTAGAATCCTTGATTTTGTTCCTTTTTATCAAGTTTTGTTCTGAGGTGTTTAGTCATCTTTATATTATAATAATGTTTGGCGTAATCCAAAAACGTATGATTAGATTGAAGTTACATTAATTCAGATCTTAGACATGTCATTTTCAAAACTAACAAGCCATGTTCACTTGAACTATCTCTTCTATCTATAGAATATGGGAGATGAATCTTATACATCTAAAGTTTGATTTGTACAAAAGAATTGCTTTGCACACATGATATGGGCTATTATACTATTCTTTATATAATATTATATTATATTTCACATGTACAAAGTAACATTTTTTTTTTGGGTACAAATTCACTCCCATAAATTACTTTTTGCTCGCTAGTAGTTTGCTAGCCCTACACGAGAAAGCTTTGATATCTTCATTTGATTAGATATTTTGTCTTCTAGCACTTAGATCATTGTCTCCCTACATTTATCATCATGTTTAAATACTTTTGTCAACTTTTTAATGATTATTGTACAGTCCTTGGTTTGACATATTTGTCTTTGTAGAGTCGAGAGTTTTATCGAGCACCAAGATGCTTGTACCGTTCGACGTGTCCATCCGGACCTACCTGCCTTCCAACAGGCATGTTCTTCTCGAACAGCCTCAAGTACGAGTCCATCAAGTGACACAAATTTGAGTAACATCCCATCATTGCAACAACGGATACCACAACTCGTAGCACAAGAGACCCCATTTGCACAAACACAAGACACACATACACAAAACAACTTGGAGCTGCAACTCTTACCATCGTCGTCGTTATATGAACAAAACAACGATAATGTGACCAATTTGAAGCTATCTATTGGAACCGGAATTAGCTTCAGTAAGGAAGAAGAAAGGATGAAGATGGCAATAGTGGAAAAAGAGTTTGCGGATGAAGCTAGGCAACAAGCAAAGAAGCAGATAGAAACTGCGGAGTTGGAGTTTGCAAATGCAAAGCGAATTAGGAAACAAGCGCAAGCCGAGTTAGAAAGGGCTAAACTTTTAAGAGATCAAGCTACGAAGAAAATAAGCTCCACCATCTTAGAGATCACTTGTCATTCTTGTAGGCAACAATTCCAAACCGCAGCTAGTAATACTGGTGCAGTCACTACAGCCGATGAGATGTCATCAGCTGTAACCGAAGGAGAAGGAGATTAGTTAGTTAGTACTAGTATTTTAAGGAACACATGTCCTTTTCTTTTTGCATCCTTTATATTTCTTTAAACTGTGGTTGTTTTCTGTAAGATTTCATTCATGTCCTTTGCCCCGAAAAACAACATATATGTACACATATATGTATGTGTATATAGATTTTGGTACTGTCATGCTTCATCTAGTATTTTAAGATATAAAGATTTTGGGACAAATCTATTTCCATCTATGTTGTTCATGATGAAAGATACTGTAACTAGGAATTGAACTTGGCCACTCGATCTAATTACCAAGTACAACCAAATGTGCTAGCCTTTATTTTTGAAGTTGTACTCATCATCATATTTATAATCACATAAAGAAAAATGGCCTTATGAACATTAAAACTAACTTGATGAATGTTTATATTAGGGGTGTCAATCGAGTCGTGTTCGGGTTGATCTGTTCGGGTTCGCGAGTTGGCGGGCTATTATAACCTCTACCCAAACACGACCCATTTATTAATCGTGTTAAGAAACTCAACCCTAATCCAAACCTGCATAACACGTTTAACCTATTCCTGGCTCGTTTAACCTGTTTAAGTAAATAGGTTAAACAGTAAATAAGATTAGTGGTTTGTCGATTTAACTAATATAAAGGCAAAAATGATATAAGGATCTAAAAATTGATAAACATAAAATACAAATAACTATACATGTATTTCAATAATATATAAATTATAATCGTAGTTCACTCATATCAAGTACATAGCAAAATACATTAACCAAATCCAACATAAAATTCAAGTTATATATTTTATTTTTTGAGGCTTAAACACACTTAAACGGGTTCACGTGTTAACCTGTTTAATACTTACTCAACCCAAACACGACCCATTTATTAAACGGGTCAGACGGGTTGACCTGTTTTTTTTTTGTAAAGGGTTTCCCCGTTAAATATTATTACTCTAAAAAACATGTAAGTACAAAGGATGAGGGTGAGTCTCACATCTCCGCCCGTTACATAGGCAAAACTACTTCCTTAAAGAAAGGTACACAAAGTGACTAGACTACAAAAGAAACAAGAATAAACTAAGTCTTCTTACGACCTCGAATATATATCTTTAATCTTGTCAGGAATATCCTGGTCTTCATATATATCATCGTCGTATGGGTCGAAATCATAATCACCATTCACGTAAGATTTCTTCCATTGTTCCAACAGACTATTAGTACCATAGCCATCCTTCTTTGAAGCTAGAAAATTTGTCATATCGTTATCAACTGATGCAACTTCATCCTCACTATCATGATCACCAGAAGAATCAACCTTTGTCAAATGTTTACCCTCACCATCCACAAGGGTAACCTTCCCCTCAATAATAAGTCTTTCCATTTTATTAATTTTTTCAACCATAAGGGTAGTACTAGTACTACTAGATTCTACATTCTGGACAAGGATCCACTAGAATTGGCCTTTCTACTAGCCAGATTTGGAGTATCACCATTTGTACAAAATCAACATTATTTTCAATCGAATTAAGCAAATCAAATAGGTTTGAATTACTAACCTCTATTGTAGGCTCCACATCTTACTTCTTATTACCACTAGTGTTGACATTGTTCTTTTTTGAGACCTGTCGATACACTTGTTTGACTGGTTTAAATCCTACGTTAGGACCAACCGGTACACCTCTAGGAGTTTGACTAGGCTTCTTCATGTTCTTCACCAATTCTCCGTCTACATTCTTAGCACATTCATCCTGAACATGACCAAAAATCTTACAACACACACATCTGGGAGGTTTCCATTCATACTCAACACGAACATTACACGTATAGAACCTCTCCCCAGCAAGTTTAGGCATAGCAACAATAATATTATCTTTCAACTCCACCTCAGCTCGAACCTTAATCAATGCTCTAGCATTGCTTGACCTACCCCATGATTGGATGCACATGTTAGATGTATAAGAGTCAAGCATCAAAGGAGTACCAAGCTTAGTAGCAATGACACTCAAACCATCCTCACTAAAAGCAGTCACAGGGACACCATGGAGTTTAACCCAAACCGGAACATTAACAACATCTTCTTTTAATAGGTTCACATCCGGATCCCACTTTTTAAGAATAAGTGGGTTATTACGAATAAACCATGGCCCATTTTCAAGTACTGCATCCAAACCATCTATAGAGCTAAACTGGAAAGAGAATATCCTGGTAGACGAGTTAAGCATAGATTTAACCATTGTATATTTACCCCAAGTGTTTCGAACATAGTTAGCAACAACAAGATAAGCCACCCGCTTTCCCAAAAAGAAATCATATACCGTATTAGAAAATCGTTCACTAATAGCTCTAATAGACTCCATCGGGATAACCACATCAATCCGTTTCCCACGGTGTAAACAAAGTGCGAAAATTCAAACTTTTTCGAGTCGATTCACCAGTAAATAAATTAGAATAAGAAGTACCTTTGTTCGAGTTAAAATTAGCATATGGTTGACCTGTTTTTGACCCAAACTCGTTTATCTTCAACCCAAACATGTTTAACTTTGTGTCCGGGTTCGTGTCATTTGTCGTGTCGTGTCGAAAATGCCACCCTAGTATATATAAACAAAGGTGTAAGCTTAAAGTTAAATAAGATATGTAGCTAAGGAGAAATATAGTACACGCGTGTTACGGCGGTATATTATTTGATAAAACTTTTATGACGTATTCACTTAAAATCGTGTGATTAAATTTGTTTTCTTTATAAAATAAATATTGCATGTGTCTATATAACCTAACGTAGTTATAAAAACCTAAAAATTCAATTATAATATCAGTAATTTTGTCAACTAAATAATTTTGTATAAAAACTCTTCCATAAACTAATATTGATTATTATGATGAGTTTACTTTTTATATCATTCAAATATTGACAATCATTTTAACATATTACCTCAAAGATAAAAAGTTAATTTAAAAACTTTAATCCCTATCTTTTTTATAAATTGGAAGTTAAAAGTATTGCAGTATTGGTTTCGTTTTATTTAAACTTAAAAAACATTTTAATTGGCATATTTTTATAAACAAAATTACTACATTTTTACCTACTACCAAAATAGTAAGAAGTTGATTTTAAATTTTTATTTTTTTTATCGAATTGTACGTAAGTAAAAAAAGCATTACAATAATAGGCTCATTTTATTCAAAATTTAAAGATGTTTTTATTGGTATATTTTTTTTTATAAGAAAATTGCTAAATATTTATCACATATTTGATTAATAAAGTTTGTCAACTAAAAAAATTATAAAAAATAAAAGTTTAAAGTAGTTTCATAACTTGTTACATAGTTTAGAGGAGTTTTTTTTATTATCAAATTTATACTATAACAAACTTTAAGGTAGTTTATAGATATATTAAATAGTTTAAGGGTGTGTTTTGATTTATTTTTTATAATCTTTTGCAAAAAAAACATTTATTTTTATAAATAAAGTTCAACTTTTTATATAAAATCCTACGTAAGTCAAAAGTATTGTAATATTGGCCTCATTTTGTTCGCTATTTAGAGGCGTTTTAATAGGTATATTTTTTCATAAGAAAATCATTAAATATTTGACAATTAAACTTTATTATATAAAAAACCCTAAATAGATAGTCACAATTAAAATTAAATAAAGAAACCCAAAAAAACCCCATCGACTAAAACCCTCTGGCGACTTTAGTGAAACCCTAATCAACCTTTTCATTCATTCATAACCTTGAATTCTGGTATCTTCTTATGTGTTATTAAGCTTGTTCTTGATTCTCAACAATCTTTAACACGCTTTAATATCACTTAGGGTTCATATTTAGGGTTGTTGTGACGCTATTCATTAGGGTTTCGTTAACTGCTGGGTTTTCTCCTATGGCTTGTAGCGACCAAGTTTATAACCCTTAATTGACATTCTCCTAATGGGTTCTTCACTAATCAGTGTCTAATCGCTAGGGTGTTATTGTTTTTTAGGGTTTATCTATTCGTTCCTTAGGTTTTCTTTCTTTGGATTGTTTCACTCTTGTCCAGCTTACATCTTCAAGCAGGTTGAGGGTTTGTACAATCGATTCCAACCCTAACACATAGGGTTTTTGTTTTTGAAGATTAGACGTATGTTCTTTTAGCTTATTGCAATTCTGATTGCGTGGGTATGATACTTTGGGTATGAAGCGAGGATTTTTTTATCCAAAAGGGGAGTAGGGTTGGGAGGGGTGTGAATGAGAAGCAAGTTTTGTTGTAAGATAAGTCGGTTGAGGTTAGTAAGCATGTTAGTGTTACGAATACAGGTTCTGAATAGTTTCCAACCATTTTTTAAGCGCATGGAATTCCCGCTCCTACTAATAAGGAGAACATGAACAATGTTGGTCCAACGGCGAGACCTACTATGGTTACACCTGGTATGTCTTCGTATGCTAATGTTACTGGTGAACCATGTAGGAAGGCTTTAAATTTTCGTACTTTATTTACTATGGGGGGAAACAGGGTTGATGTAGTTGTGCCGGTGGAGTCTATTAAAGCTATTAGTGAAATGTTTGCGAATACTGCTTATGGTTTCTTTTTGGAAAAGCGAGTGGCTTACCCCCGTTGTTGCTAACTATGTTAGGAACACTTGGGGTAATATGGCTTGGTTAAATCAATGCTTAACTCATCTACCGGGTTATTCTCCTTCCAATTTAGCTCTATGGATAGTTTGAATGCAATGCTTGAAAATGGTCCATGGTTTATTCGCAATCATTCGCTTATTCTTAAAAAGTAGAACCCAGATGTGAATTTATTGAAAGCGGATGTTGGGAATGTTTCGGTTTGAGTTAAACTTCATGGTGTCCACGTTACAGCTTTTAGCGAGGATGGTTTGAGTGCCATTGCTATGAAAATTGGTACTCCTTTAATGCTTGACTCTTATACTTCTGATATGTGCTTGTAATCTTGGGGCAGGTCAAGCTATGCTAGGGTAATGATTGAGCTTCGAGCTGATGTGGAATTAAAAGATACCATTGTGGTGGCTATGCCTAAACTTACTGGGGAGGGGGTTTACACGTGTAATATTCGTGTTGAATATGAGTGGAAATCCCCTAGGTGTGCGTGTTGTAAGGTATTTGGTCATATTCAGGAGGAATGTCCTAAGAATCCAGGCTTGGGTGTGGCGAAGAACTTGAAGATGCCTAGCCAGGCTCCCAGAGGTGTTTCAGTTGTCTTGAATGTGGGATTTAAACCAGCAAAAGAGTATAGACTTGTTTCTAAAAAGCCTACTGCCAACACTAGCGGTAATAAGAAGAATGGTGTAGAGCCTACTAAAGAGGTTAGTAATTCAAACCCATTTTATGTGCTTAATTCGGTTGAAAATGATGGGGAGCTGGGTAACAATGGGGGGGCTTCCAATTTGGCTAGTAACGGGGCCAATCCTAGTGGCTCTTCGGTTTGGAATGTTGAAACTAGTAGTACTAGTACTACTTCTATTGTTGATAAAATTGAAAAGCTTGAAAAGCTAATTATTGATGAGAAAGCTACTCTTGTGGATGATGATGGTAAACCTCTGAAAAGGGTTGATTATCTGGGTGATCATGATGTGAGGATGAGGTTGAATCAGTTGATAATGATATCGCTCGCGCTATGACATCAGAAAGGGTTGGTTTTGGCATTAAAAGTTTGTTGGAACAATGGAGGGATTCTTATGAGAATGGTGACTATGATGAAGATCCATACGATGATGATATGTATGAAGGTCAGGATATTCCTGACAAAATTCAATATATATGCAATAATTTGGATATCAGAGTTCGTGGTCGTAAGAAGAAATAGTTTTTTGTTTCTTTTGTAGTCTAGTCAGTTTATGTACCTTCCTATAACGAAGTAGTTTTGCCTATGTAATGGGTGGAGATGTGAGATTCACCCTCATCCTTTGTACTTAAATGTTTTTTGGTGTAATAAATTTTACCGGGGAAACCCTTTACCAAAAAAACCCTAAATAGCTAAAATTAAAAGGTAGTTTTTGTAACTCGTCACATTGTTCCGGGAAGAAGGTGTATGTTCTTTAGACCAAGGGTCTATTCTTATTTATAAATCTTCATATTTGTTTCGTTATAAATATAGAGACATCCCAACAAGGTGCTAGGAACAAAGAATCACAAACATAGGTGTTATATGTAGTATGCTTGTTAGCTTATACAGTACTATTTTTGTAACTTGTCACCATAACTCGTCACCCAGTTCAGGCTAGATTTTTAAATAGAAAGAATCGAAGCCCTTGCATATATACACACTACACATAACACCTATGTAAAAAAAAGAAAAACATGCTTATGAGAAGTCACATTTGATACCCATGGACTAAAGAACAGATGCAAAGGTGCATGGTAGTGTTTTGATTTCTCAATGTGTGTAGTAGTTGAAAATTCTACCTTGTAATTTTAGCTACACATAGTCCACGAGTTACAAAAGCTATGTTTTAGAAAACTACACATAGTCCATGGGTACTTTTACATAGGTGTTCTTTAGACGAAGGGCCTCATTTTATTTAAAAATCTCCCGGTTTGTTTCATTAAAAATCTTCCGGTTTGCATATTAGCTTATAATTTAGGAGGTAAGGTGTAACTTTGAACCATGTTTTAGTCAAATAGTAATTTGTCGTCGGTTCTCATGCAATAGACTGTATTACCTACGTATTGGAAGGTGTTGGATGATTGCTTATGTTTCAAACAGTTTGGTTATTCTTTTCTCCTTGTTCGAGTAGAATGAGTCACAAGACGTGGAAAAGAATGGTAAGTGGTGAGAAGAGTGTTTGCTCAACAACGGTTGTAGAAAAAGCAGTGATGACAACAACGACATTTACTGGGAGTATGCAACTGTAGGGTTATAACGGTCATCTGCATGGCTTATGACATGCACAACGGAAAATAAACAAAAAAAAGTCATGCAGACCAAAGTCTTAATAGTCAGATCTTCCTACACAGTGATATAACCTAACCAACATGTATAAAGGGTGTTTAGAACACTTACTTGTTAATCCTGCTACGCGTAAGCTCCTTAAAACTTTTCATCTGCTCGGAACGCCTCCTTCTTAATCTTGATGCTTCACCTGAACTTCTAGGGTTTCGGGAATGATCACCACTTCTGGACTACGCCAAGTATCCAGTACTGTACAGGTAGGACTAGGGCTACAAACCTATCGCAAGTTAAAAGAGTATGAAATCCGGGTAAAACTCTAATTGATCTTCGGGATCAAAAGGGTGAGATTAGGGTTTATGGGGAACCCTAATCACGTGATTAGGCTCGATTGGCCCAAGGTTTAAACCCTTGGGGTTTCGGTCAACTATGGAAGTCGACTAGATGTCGATTTAGGGTTTCGACCAAGGTTTTCTGAAACCCTTAGTCCTTAGTTCGTTGTTCGATCGAGAGAAGACAGAGGAGAGGGAGAGATTTAGGGTTTGAGGAGTTGATTATCATGTGTGTGTAAAACCTCTCTAGGCCCTTGTTTATATAGGGGTCAAGAGGAGGTTCTAGAATACTTGTTGAACAAGTATTGGAGTTTAACAAAGAGTCAAACTCCCACCTCTTTGACTCTTTGTGTTGTATTCAGCCGACCGACCAAAACAACCCTTCGGAGTTATTTGTTTGGTCTTTTGTCGTTTTATTACCCTCTAATATTTATCTAGGATGAATATTACACTTCGAGCAATTACCGCATAGTATCTCTATTAGAATAACACCGTATTTTCATTTCCTCTTTTATCTCTTTTTATTTTATAACTCGTTTCTCATTTTCGCTTAGATTGTCCCATTTAATATGCACATGTGTGACCCTTCGACACTTATGTGAAGGCTAGTTGTGAAAGCCGTTGTTTGATTGCACATAATCTTTTCAGATTCTCACTTGTACAAACTAACAACTCCCCATAATTTTTTTATTTCTTTAACAGTACCAATAGGTCTCGAGCAAGACATTGAAGTACCTAACTGACAGAAACTGATTCAATAACCAGATAGGCATTTACGAACTTAGCTACACATGTACTAAGTTCGAGTATATGATTACATCCCATTGCAATTTACAATATTTTGGAAAGTATTAGACATGAATGTAAAAGGATGCGATTAGGGTTTTGGGGAAACCATAATCGTGTGACTAGGCTTAATCGGCCCAAGGGTTTAAACCCTTGGGGTTTCGGTCGACCATGGAAGTCGACTAATTCGACTTGATGTTGACTTAGGGTTTCGACTAAGGGTTTGCAAAACCCTTGGTTCTTGGTTCGTCGGTCGATCGAGAGAAGAGAGAGTAGAGGGAGAGATTTAGGGTTTGAGGAGTTGATTATGATGTGTGTAAAACCTCTTTAGGGGTCAAGAGGAGGTTCTAGAACACTTGTTGAACAAGTATTAGAGTTTGACAAAGAGTCAAGCTCCCCCCCTCCCCCCTTTTGTGTTGTATTCAGCCGACCGACCCAAACAACCCTTCAGGGTTGTTTGTTTGGTCTTTTGTCGTTTTACTACCCTCTAATATTTATCTAGGATAAAATATAAGACTTCGAGTAATTACCATTTATTCTCTCTATGAAAATAACACCGTATTTTCATTTTTTTTTATCTTTTTCCATTTCATAACTCGTTTCTCATTTCTCCTTGCATTGTCCCATTTAGTATGCACCGGTGTTATCCTTTGTCATTTATGTAAAGGCTAGTTGTGGTAGTCGTTGCTTGATTGAACACAATCTTTCCCGCAACTAGGTATGTTCATACATCTATCTCTCTATATAGACCTCAATGTATTTTCTGGTGGATGCAAGGCTAAGATCTAGGTTACCAAAGGTTTAATACATAAAGCAAAAAAAAATATACTTGGTATGGAGATTGTTATAAATCAGAGTGATAATACTCTAAGGGTGTCATGCATTGTTTACATAAAAAGGTTAATAATTAAAATTATGTCTAAAGGCTTCAAATAGGTTAACGATTTAAAGTTCCTTGGTGATAATCAATCTTGAAGGTTAAGAAGCTTTAAGGGTTTGGTAGTTCTAGAGGTTTGATAATCCTGGTTTGAAGATTCCACCGAGTTTCTTGGAGTTCAAGTCTCGGTGATTATTGGAAGACAAGTAAGGTCTAGCTTTGTCTTAGGATTCAAGAAAAATGATTAAGGTTGTAGACTTGGAAAGATCGAAGGTTTATACCAAGTTGCTTAAACCCAACTTGTTTTGAACCACCATGATTTTGTACATTGTTTACATCTAGCTTTTCGATGTTAAACCTAGTACTCGTAGTAGTCATTCTTCTTTAACCTTGATTTAACCTTGTTAAATTGATTTAACCCTTTAGAAACACTAATGCCACACCTTTTTCAACAAGCCTCATAAGTCGTTTGTTTTCTAAAGAGTGACTTACTAACCTTTGTAATTGCAATCTTGATATCTAAGTAAACCATTGAAATTGACTTTCTTTCCCTTTAGACACGCATGAGAAAACTAAAACTTACACCTCAAGTTTCCCTTTGATCGACTTAAGCTTCAGAGACCTTGTATCAACACAATGATAGCCAAACAATTATGAAAAAAATCCACGAAAATCATATTTGTATAGCAAAATTTGACATGTATTTCCCTACTGGTTGCGCTTATGTGAAATCCCTCTGGTGAGAACCTAGATCTGTATGTCTTAAACCTATAGTTCAAAATATGTAAAAATGTAACACTCCCATTTTTACAATATAGCAGCGGAAGATAATCTGGGGTATTACTTCATGGATACAACAATCATAATCATAGAAAACAACTTTAAAAGAGACGTTGTTGGAAAAATTTAGTTATCATTCATTATAATCAGAGTTTTTACAAAATGCAGGTCCCAAAATCTAAAACATCAAGTTTGAATGATAACAGTTCAACCATCTTTGAGTCCATGCCGCAACTTGCTCAATTACCTGAGATAAACATGCTAAAAAGTCAACACAAAGGTTGAGTGAAATTCATAGGTTTGATAAACAGTTTGAATACAAGTCATAGTGTAATAATTGTTTAAACACAATTATTATGATTATTATATACCCGTTATTTGTAATAATTGCAACGAATGCAATTATCATAGTAACCGTGTATTACTGCGTTATTGTCTTGTTTGGTCTGTTTGGTCATGTCTTGTATAGTATAGTCTGGTCTAAGCTCATGGCACACAAACTGACTAGTGTATATATATACCCAAAATGATGTGATATATATATAGAGAGATAATGGCCCTCAGTGTAGGTAATTGCCATATACCTATGAAATTCAAATATAGTGTGTTTGGTTACCTATCCGGTTAACACAAACAGGATTCGTCAATCCCGATAGATCTATCCACAATATTTGCGTTCACCCGAAAGTGATTAATGGTCCATGATAATGAGGGACTTTTGGCATAATGTAACTTAGATAGTAGCTGTAATAGTGTATCAGGATAGCATATAACTTGTAAAAACACTTGTATTCCTGGTTTAAGCATGTATAAGTCTTTGAAAAGTAATCACATTGTTATAAGTATAATAACCGAGTGTGTAACAGAGGTTGTAACAAGCATGTTTTAATAAAAAATTCCCCCTCGCGGGTTTATAAAACACGTAAATTAAGTAAAGGCGATGGGTTATTAACTTCACTAAGTCTTTGAAAAGTAATCACATTGTTATAAGATAAATGAGTATATAAAAGAGTTTGTAACCGAATGTATCCCCCTCGCGGGTTTATAAAACATGTAAATAAGTAAAGGCGAGGTTATGAATCTCACCTGATAGGTAGATGTAGTAATTATTCTGAAATGAAAGCTGACGACCTTATCACAATCTTAACCGGGGAATGTTGATATAATAAAATGATAATAGACAGCCACGTCACGCAACCTGAGTAAATATGTTGAGTCTTAGGAAGATTGTACTCTAGAACTTTAGTTTTAAGAGTTATGAGTTTGATTGAGGAGTTTGGAATTATTGTATCACTGTTCGGGCCATCATAATTTAGAAGTCATTCAGTAAACGTTTGAGGAGCTAGGGCACTTTAAATCGTAAACCCAACAACTCAGTCAGAACGTAATACCAAGATGAAACTCCTTAATATGAAGCTCCCTAGTATTGTGATATGATATAATCGGTTTTAAGCGTTTTAATCAATATCTGGAAATGTTAAGCACGTCAAGCGTTAATTAAAGTTATGTCTGGTAATGTTTTGAATGTGTTTTTATACTTTTTCAAAAGTCTTGTAAGGTTTTAAACATGATTTTATACTTTTTCAAAATGTTACATTTTAGACCCTTAAGTTTGAAAAGTGGCAAAATATACCCTTGGGGTTTGCACTTTTACGAGTTTGGTCCTTCAAGTTTAAAAGATATACCAAGTAAACCTTGTACTTTTAAAAGTGACATAATAGACCCCTATAGTTATAACTTTGATAAAATGACATATTCAGCCCCTTTAGTTATAAGTTTCAAAAAGTTACGATATATACCCCTTGCATGGATTATAATTACAAAACATGTCCAAATTGCCATGCAAGCTTATTTTAACATTTCAAAAGATATTTATAAGTTATAATAAACTAAAATATGAAGTTTTAACATAACGCAAGTTTAAAATAATGATTCGTTAAGCTAGGAAGCAAAACGGGTCAAATTAGGGTTTCAAAACGTAAACGCGTGGGTTTTAAGTTCAAATTCCTTCAATAATCAATAAAGTGGTTATTTTAACATTAGTTAAGCATGATAGGATAGATTATAACAATATTTAATCATTATAACATTTAGTTTTAAGAAAAACACAAAATTAGGGTTTCGGGTGTACGATTTTGGATCAAAATGGAAAATGAGCATGAATTGAGTTATGAAACTTTAACAAGAGTATATTTAGGATCATATGAACATTATAAAAGTGTAGGAGCAGAAGTAGAATATCTAGAACCTGGGTTTGAGCTTCAAGGAGCAAAAATGGTGGAAATGGGTCATTTCGGGTAGTATTTCCACTCGTACGCCTTGTATCTTGTTCTCGGGGCTTCAAATCTTCAAATCATAGCTTCTTAGACTTCTTTATTAATCCTAGGATCATAAGGGTGAAAAGGATTGCTTCCTTATGGGTTTGAGAAAGAAGAGATGTGGTGCGAGTTGTAATGAAGACATAAGGTCCCTATTTATAGTGTTTTTGAAACTTAGGGACCAAGGTGAGGGGGTGAGGTGTCATGATCTGATCTAGCTGAGTTAGAGGGTCTAGGAGATGACAAGGAAGAGCTAGGATAGTAGCTAGGATGTGTTGTAAGACTTACAAGGGGTGTTTGTGTCCACGGCTAAGAAAAGAAGAAACAAGAAGATTCATGAGACCATGTGCTCTTAAATTTGACCAAGGAATGGTCTAAGCAGCTGGGTAAGCAGCTTGAGGGTTTCTAGAAGAGGTTCACATAAGAATTTTGCACTTGGAATGGTTTAAAATGGGTCAAAATTGATGGTGAAAGGGTTCGGGTCTGTTTTGGGTTCGACTAGGGTTTCACAAGTTTTCAAGCCTTTATTTCGTGTGTAATGGATTAGGGATAGTTAATACATGTCCCTAAGGTCTGATATAAGAAGTATTAACAAAGATTAGCAATTTCTTTGGGTTAAAACGGGTTAAAAATGAAGATATGAGTTCACGGGTTTAACTAGGGCTTGTTTAGGGTTTCTTTGGCTTTCTTGGCTTGTATTTTGTGTATAAATGATCAAGGGTGATGGATTACTGATCTTGAGCAATGTAATATGAATTATTAATGATATTTGATCATTGGTTTAAGTTAAAATGGGTTGAAATGGAATAATAAGCCGTATATTGGAATTAGGGTTCATATAAGGCTTTTAGGGTTTTCTAGCTTTGTAATTCTCGTACATTGTTGAAGCAAGGATGGATAATGATGGATAAAGGTTTGTAAACTCATTTTATGGGTTTACAATGACTCTTGGTTGCTTACTTGAGAATGAGATGGTCAGAAAATGAGTAAACGGGTCAAAGTTACATTTAGTGCACAATTAGGTACATTTAGGGTTTCTCGGATTCGTTTTATGTCCAAATGAAATAATATGATGAAGTAATGATGAAATAATGATTGATTAGGATTGATATGATTGTAAAATAAGTTATTGCAACTTATTTGAGTGTTGGTTAAGGTTTAAAATGGATTATAATGAAGAAACGGGTCATTGTGTAGTATTTAGCTCGGGTTAGGGTTTCTGACTTTTGAATTAGGGTTTTGAGTGCAAAAAGATGTATGAAAGTTTATGAATAGAATAATTAGGGTTTACACATTGTATATTGAGTGTAGTAGCTTGTACATAAGTGGTGGTGAAGAAATTGGAATGAAAACGGAGGTAAAACGGCTATTTTGGAGATCATGCTTAATGACTTGTACATTGAGCTTTTAGAGACTTGTACTTTGACTTGAAGAGATTTTATATTTCAAATGAGATGTTATATTACTTGTACATATGCTTTAGTAGCTTGTGCATTCACTTTAGATGTTAACCCTTCATGAAATTAGGGTTTAGAGGCATACGATAACGGTTTAAAGCCCGTTTTGATATAACATTGCGAATGGTACATTATAGGAATAATGTACTTTGTAATAAGGATATGATGATATTGACTTGACATATTGTGATGTTTGCTTGACATATATGAAGACAGGATTGCCATAGATAGGTTGCGTTGTGAGCTGTTACTTTAGTTATGTAATTACATGAAAATATGAGATATTGACAATGCAGTAATGTAATAAGCGAAAAAATTTCCCCGTATAATTGTTGATCATAGTAAATAGGCTTTTTGCATTTTGATCACATTCTTGGTTGTTATAGCAACTCTTTCATTCTGTCACCAACTCCTATGGAACAGCCTCAGCACAACCTGTTGTCAATGGGACCACCAGGACTGAGGTAGCTTAGTGTCCCGACCTCTTTGATTTTCTATGTGTTTAGGACACTTTTTGTCTGACTGTTACTAAGTCTTTCCAATCATACTTGAGTGCATAATAGACATCATGAGCCTCCCTTCAAACAATACTTCACTTGATAACAGACAATCAATTTTCTTATCCTGCAAATATTAGTCCAAAACCAAGAAAAAACACAATCCAAAGCATTTTCTTGACTAGCAGTATTAATTTGAACTAATCTAGTTTCTAACTTTAGCAGTTTAAGTACAACTAGCCAAGTACTTATTATAACTTAGAAGTATTAAACATTATGCTTTACCAGTTTTAAACGCTGTTTCATAATTATACAACAACATTTGCCTATATTCATCACAGCACACTAGAAAAGACTAGATAGACATGTGAAGAATTCTGAGGATCATCTTTATGTATAACCATGAATAGAAGTTAATAACTTGTTATCCTTCTATTAATTCATGCTTTAGGGACTTTACGCATACCAATGCTTGCAATCAAAAACTAAAATCTAGTCACATCAAACGCTTTAGTAAGAAGATCTACAACATTGTAGTTTGTATTAATCTTGACCATTTCAATCAACTTTTTCTCATAGGAATCTCTAATGAAGTGATGCCTAATTTCTATGTGCTTGGTCTTTGAATGATAGACAAGATTTTTCACCACATAGATTGCACTTTCATTATCCACATGAATCTTTGTCTTCATAAAGTTGTAACCATAATCAAGTAATTGATTTTGAAGCCAAAGAACTTGTCCACAGCAGTTGGAAGCAGCAATGTATTCTGCTTCAGTTGTTGAATTAGCCACAATTGTTTGTTTCTTGCACTGTCATGAGATTAGCCTGCAACCTAAGAACTGACAACCTCTTGTTATAGATTTCCTATCAATACTAGAACTAGCATAGTCACTATCAGAATAGGCTATCAAATCCATAGGTGAATCCTTATGATACCAAAGGCCCAAAGTGGGTTGACCCTTAAGATATCTAAAGATTCTCTTCACTGCATGCATATGAGAAGCTTTTGGTTGAACTTGAAATCTTAAGCAAGCACACACAGCAAACATAATGTCTGGCCTGGAAGATGTTAAGTACATCAATGATCTAATTATAGACCTATATAAGTGGACATCAACATCTGTACCAGCTGTATATTGTGATAAAGGCTTGTGTGTCTCCATTGGAGTACTTGCTGTCTTCACACTAGAAAAACCAAACTTCTTTAATATGTCATACACATATTTGTCCTGACTGAGAAATATGCCATCTTTTCTCTGCTCAACCTGCAGACCTAAAAAGAAAGTGAGTTCCCCCATGGAGCTCATCTGAAATCTTTTATGCATAAGCTGCTCAAACTCAGTACTCAAAGACTCCTTGGTAGAACCAAAAATGATGTCATCTACATACACTTGAACAAGTAGAATGTCATTCTTGATCTTCTTTATAAACAAAGTCTTATCAATTCTCCCTCTTCTGAATCCATTTTCCAACAAGTAAGTAGATAAAGTCTCATACCAGGCTTTAGGAGCTTGATGAAGACCATATAATGCTTTCTCTACCTTGTACACTCTATTTGGAAATTATGGATCCACAAAACCTGGAGGTTGGTTAACATAAACCTCCTCTTTAATAGTTCCATATAAAAATGCACTCTTTACATCCATCTGGTACACAGTGAAACCCATAAATGATGCAAAGGCTAGAAATAACCTGATTGCTTCAATCCTAGCAACAGGAGCAAACACCTCATCATAATCTACACCTTCTTCTTGTCTATAACCCTGTGCTACCAGCCTGGCTTTGTTCCTAACCACAATACCTCTTTGATCTCTCTTGTTTCTAAAGACCCATTTAGTACCAATGACCTTCTTTCCATGAGGTAAATCCACCAGTGTCCAAACATTCAGTAGTTTGAACTGGAGAAGCTCTTCCTGCATAGCTTCTACCTAACTTTCATCATCCAAAGCCTGAGTTACCTTCTTTGGTTCCATCTGGGAGAGAAAACAAGCAAACAAACAATTTTGGAAATCTTTATGATTTTTTCTTCTCTGCTTGTTTATAAAGGATATTAATCTTGCTTCATTCTGCTTGTGCATTCTTCTTGTCTATATAGTAGAATCTACCTCTCTAATGATTTGTGCTTTAGGATGATCCTTATGGATTTTGGTTATGGGAATAGGACTGACACTCATGTTTGTTTCCAAGTTGCTGAGGTCAGCCTCTGCACCCACATATTCATCATCATATGCACTTACAAATATACCATTATCTTGAAGATCAGCAGTATCCTCCAAATCAGGTATGAGAGGATCAAACAAACTTTCATACTCATTCCTTTGTTCTTTTGCTCTTCCAGGATCCACAGTAGTAAAAGATGAACTAACAGTATTAACTGGTGAACTAATAGTATTAAGTCTGTTAATGCTGTCAGTGTTAGTTGCTTCCCCTGGGCCATTCATGCTGCCTTCTTTTGCGGAATCCTTAACTTCATTCTTCTTTCCAGCATCATCTTTAGGTGAGGACTCATCCTTCTCAGAATTTGAAGGAACATTGGAACTTGTATGCAGCAATGGTAATAGGATGTATTCCTGATCAGGCACATTTTCTTTTCCAGCTTGTCCTGCATCAGAATTTGTCTCTAAACCTGCATTACCATTAGTTCTATTTCCTGCATTGATTGGATGATAATTCATAGAATTTGTTAGAGTATCAATATCAAACAGATATTCTGGTCTACTTCCTGCAACATTTGGTTTATTTTCAAGAAAGTTTACATGCAGGTTTTCCTCTACCTTCCTAGTTCTGCTATTAAATACTCTAAAAGCCTTGCTATTAATAGAGTAACCAACTAGGAATCCCTCATCAGCCTTTCCATCAAACTTGCCTAGGTGATCAAGGGTGTTAAGAATAGTAACTAGACAGCCAAAAGGTCTCATAAAACTTATAATAGGTGTTCTACCAATTAAGAGTTCATAAGGTGTCTTATTATGAGGTTTGGTCACTAATACCCTACATAGTACACGGTTAAGCACTGACACTAGCCTTGTTAATTTATCTATCTTCAATCAAATGGCTCTGGGCAAAGTCTAAATCAAGCGAGCTATAATATAAACTCTTACTTGTGGAAATTGCGGTTAACTTTCTATTTGGTAAACTACAACATATCTCATTTTTATCTAGTTACTTGTTCAAATATTGATCTCTTTTCAACGTTACTTTTTCTCTCTTACTTCTACTTGAATCACCTGATATATTTACATTAGTCTTATTCTTATCGTTTTTGTTTTATTCATATTTCTTCGTTCTGGCATTTTTCCGAGTTAAATCTCTCTTCTCAAAAAAACATTTATTCGAATGGCTAACCAAAGTTAGAATTTTTCTCTTTCGAGCCCTTTAGCATATAATTCTTATTCTCACCCGGTGTGCGCGCCAAAATCTACTTTTCTCTAGGACCTCCCTGAATGATCAATCAACTCTCCAACTGTCATGCGACAAACTTGTTTACATAAGAGTTGTTAGAATAACAATAAGCTTGAACTATGAAATTTACCACAGGTTTTGACACGTGATCTCGGTTTACAACCTAGTACTAGATTCTATTTTCCATCTAATAACACCACGTGGAAAAACGAGAGCACAATAGACAGAGAAAATACCGAGTGTCTAACTTGATTTCAAAAGAGTAATTGTAAATAGTGAATCTGACATTCATCGTACATATTTTTCATGTTATCCACATTCTAGTATAAGGCCGAGGCAGTTCAACAACAGAGAATCAAACACACTGAATGATTTTGAAATGGTGAAGCTTCTGCAATTAGCGATCAATAAGTCGTCAAAACACAAGACTCTACCCTTACAACTTCTGGAACTATGTATCAGTTCACAAATGTGCTTTATCGCGAAAACTTGCGCTCTTCTGTCTCTACGTCTATTGATGTCTAACTCAGGCAGTGTTTGTCATACAATGAAATCGCGCCACTTAATCTATCCGTATTTCGAGATAAATGCAGACATGCACAAACATTACTATGTACCACACGTAATGTGTGCTAGGAGGTTTATGTTTATTATCCCAAGAAAATGTCGTAATGTTAATAAATGTTCATGCAACTGCTAAGCTCGAACGTATTACATCATGCACGGCTTGTATGTTTATCTTCTTCTCGTAGACATATGACTCTATCTTTTGTCAGAGCAGAGATTCTTGTTATATTTTATTATCATAGATCTGTTATCACCTATATTAGTTGGTACACCAGAGATATCTTTGAATGTTGTAACTCTTAAATATATGATCACATTATGATGAACGTGTATATATGTAGTTTGAATGTTCGGCATATCAGTTTAATACGTTAAAAGTACTTATAAATTGACGATAACATAACACGTAAACTGACCTGTTTAAACAGGTACAAATTTTCAAAGCATAGAACGAACGCTGGATATTAACTTTGCACAAGTCAGGAGACTATTCTGTGGTTGAAATGGTGTGTGGAGAGGTATTGTTAAGAGGTACACACAGTGTCTGTGAAGTCATTCAAAATCGAAGGTGGAGAGTTCATGTTAGATTGGGGAGTTAAAAAGTGATTTTGGGGATAGTTTTGTGTATTTAGGGTAGGTGTTAATGGTAAATTATTAATGATTTTTTGAAGAGGTGCAGGGTAGGTTTTATGTTTTAAGAGTTAGGGGTTCACACCGTTAATAGAAAGATTTTCTTCAAAACTGCCACCCTTGATCGGTTCAGTACCAACTGGCCAGCAAATTTTGGCCCCGCCACACAAGTACGGACAATACTCAAACGTGTAGGCAGGTTGCGGAGTTATGATCTTTAGATCTAGTGATCCGAAAGCAGCTGGGTCCAGTGTTCGAGATTCCGCCATTGGTTATGATGGAAGACGTGACTTTCCAAACTGTACTATAACTATCCCCGCATGGGTTCTCAGTAGGGGATTGAATGGCGAGTCCAGAACCGAGTTTTATAACATCTTCGCTGCTATTAACCGGAGTGAAGGTGAATGGGGTGCCCCTAATAGCAAGAACTCGTACTAGAAAAACATCGGCGCTACAGGTTTCAGCGGTTTCTAAGGCAGGGCCTAGCGCGACTCGACCACCAAGAGCCCTCGATCCTGGGAGGTCTATGAAGTAACTGGCATCTTTCTCCAAAGGGTTGCCATCGTAGTCTAACACAAGGTTATCGTCGACGGTAAGGTGAACCCAAAGACGAGAACGGAAACGAGAAACAAGGTGGCGAACTTCATATTGGGCTAGAAAATGATTAAAGGGGTTTGCTTGTTTGTGTGTGTTTTTTATATGTCATGGGTTTCTATTTATAAATGGGTGTATGTAGTAGGTGGAGTTAGAATAATAAAACAGCATCACGAATATTATTGATTGTGATCTAATCTTGACCTCATATACTATGGATATTAGATAAGGTTAGAAAGTATGTACGTGATTTTGGTATCCGCTATATACTCAAATCATCACGTGTTTTTTGTTCGTAAAGTAAGTCGACAAATAAAATAACTGGTCTGAAAAAAATTAAATTAAATAGAAAGTTTATAAGCTGGTTAGGACTTAGGAGAGCTTAATGCCCACTTTTTTTTTTATTTAAAATGAGGGTATACCCACTCTTTCTTGGCTCACATATAAAACACACACATTATGGTAGATTTTAGGGATGGTAAAAAAGCCAGATCCTAACGGGAAAATCTGAACCCGTAATTTTTGGGACGGGTAAATGGTTATGGGACCGAGATGGGATTTCCTTTAAAAAAATTCGCAGGTTTAGGACGGTTATGGTTTTAGTCAATAACCGCCCAATTACCCGGTCTCATTTACCCGACCCCGAACCATTTATATTTTCATTAAAACTTATACTTTAATTATTAATATATTAAGATTTTAAAACTTTATTATGTTATATGGAATTATAAATTGACTATTGTATAATGTTGATGATGAGATAAATATGTATAATATTAGAAACTTTAGAATAATTAGTCATATATATATTCTTTTAATTATTAACTTTAATCATGGATTTTTTTTTGTTTATTTTTAAAATTATTCTGTTAAAAAGTTTTCAACTTGTAAAACTTCTAACGTGAGAGACTAGATGGATGAAGATTAATAATATTGTTTTTTATATTTATGTAACAATTTAAATTAGCTCATTATAAAATTAAGATATTTTTGGCTTGTGTGTGGATTACTCTATTTATGCAACATTTAGTAAATTTAGAACTTGTTGATATAGTTGGAGATTAAAATTATTTAAAAAAGTCCACTTATTGTTTTGATGTGACTGCGGTCAAGTTTTAAGAAATAAAGTGTTTGGTGAGAAAATTTTAATCAACCAAGACCATAAATTGGGATACCCGATACCCGCACGTATACCCGCGAACCTGATGGGATTTTAGTAATCGAATACTCGACGAGACGGGACTGGGTACGGGACACGGTTTTATAATCGGGTACCCGTCTCATTGCCATTCCTAGTAGATTTTGTGATGATGGAAATCTTGTTAGATATAATTGAGACTAAACTTTCCATTCTTCAAATGTATATTTAATTG
>BQNB010039744.1:29583-47874 GCA_026074375.1 Tanacetum coccineum | reverse complement strand
CCTGTTTCATTGCTCTCGCGTGTTTTCGTCCCTTGTTGTGTATTTATACATGTTTGTATTTGTTTACATATTTAAGGAGCGAGAACAAGCGAGTCAGTGCCCGTTTGTGATAATTTTATAACTTTCTCTAATCCTCTCTTTGACGCTGACGACGATTTTTCCTCTAGTGACGACGAGTCATTTTCTGATGAGGACGTTTCGAAGGAAATTTATTCGAACCCTCTTTTTGATAAAGAAATCATTTCTACTAAGATAGATCCGCATCACTTTAATGTTGAGTCTGATCTTATAGAATCTTTGCTTAATCAAGATACTTCAATTATTTCTTCTCCTAAGATCGATTCTCTTCTCGAGGAGTTCTCCGGTGAACTCGCTCATATCGATTTAATTCCAACGGGAATTAATGAAACCGACTTTGATCCTGAGGAAGAAATTCGTCTTGTTGAGAAATTGTTGTATGATAATTCATCTCCTCGACCTCCGGAAGAATTTAATTCTGAAAATTCTGATATCGAATCTTTCTCTCCATCTCCTATCCCCGTTGAGGATAGTGACTCTCTTATGGAGGAGATCGATTTATTTCTTACTCCGGATGACTCGATGCCACCGGGCATTGAGAATGACGACTATGACTCGAAAGGGGATATTCTTTTTTTTGGAGAATTTCTTAGCAATGATTCCCCTTCCCTTCCTGAAAATGAGTCATTTCATTTTGATGTTCATCATCCCCTCGTCCTCCTGCGAAACCGCCGGATGATGGAATTTACTTTGAGCCCAATACGGGACTTTTGACTGCCAAAGTGGTGGATGATATTTCTGATAATTCTACAAGAGAACTTTATGTTCATGTGCCTAATGTTTTACACACCCATCCCACCCTTTCTCCAATGTTTGACACTTTTCTTCCATTTTCATCCGAAAATAAGGACAAAGTTCATCTCTTATCTCATCGGGGCTTTAAAGCTTTCCATCTTTTTTCTGAAAGCCCGATGATGATCTATGGAGGGAACATTCCTACCTTGGATGTTCCGTATCTCCATTTCTATCCTCCTTGACCAGCTCAAGTATGGGGGATCGAGTCAATCTTAGTGACTCATTAATAAACAAGCGCTTCGTGGGTGGCAACCCATGCTTATCCTAATATAATTATAATAATGAATAAGTGTGTTGTGAGGAGGCTCGCCTCTTCCTTTCTCGTGTTTTGTGGTTTGTGATGTTTGTCCAGGATTGTCCCGGATTATGAAGCCTCTCGTGCTCGTGGTTGTGTCCCTCGTTTACTCGAGCTTCAATCCTTTGCATTAATTATGGGAATCCAATATCCTAAATCTTATCGACTAACGTTTATCTTTGAGCACACTTAATAAACGGCTTTAGATTTACGTAGAGACCCTTCTTAAAACATTGAGGACAATGTTCAATTCTAGTATGGGGAGGATCTATCGATTTGATTGTGCCTGCAGTCGTTGTTTTTACGTAATCTCATTTTTACCACCAAAATACCAAAAAAATGAAAAAATTTAAAAATTTTCAAAAAATAAAATAAGTGTTTTGTCACAATGTTTGACTTTCCTGCTGGGTAGAATAAGAATAAATTTTGACTCGATCGAGCGTGTTGAGCTCTTAGCTTTATCCCTTAACCGTTATAAACTTGACTAAGCATTCGCGGATCTTTTTTATTAAAGATTTTAAATTTGCGAAGAACGAGAAATGATAGAGTTAATTATGAGTAAGATGCTAAACAAGGATTAGTTGGAAATCTTAAGAGCTCATAAGTGTAGTTTGTGGCTTTTTTCCTCTCCGAAGCTTCTAACCGGACTAATAATACGTGCTCTTTTCGGAAATTAGACAAGTTATCTTAAAAGTTTTTTTTATTTATTTTTAAAGTATAGTCGATAACAATAATTTATTTAGTCTTAGTTCAAATTTATACTTAAATTTTCTAAAAAGAAATTTTCTCTATATCATGGTAATATAAAGTAAAAAAAATAAAAAAATGAAAAATGAGGTAATAACAATAATAATAAAAAAATGTGGGCTAATAAAAGTTTACTGAATCTTGCCGGCTCACAATCGATGTTGCAGTCTTCTAAATAAGGCACATAGTAATTATCCGAGACCGATAAAAGTTTGTTGCATCATGCCGGCTCACAACCGATGTTGCAGCCTTCTTAAAGGTCGAGGATTTCCTTAGTTTAAAGGATGTATAATTATATTAAGTGTAATATGTGTGATTTAATAAATATAGGAAAATCTCTTTTTCTTAAATTTAAATATGCTTTTGAACTAAGACTATTTCGTTTTAAGTTGTGATTTTTTTTGAATTGTTTAACGGGAAGCCTAAGAGTTTTTGAAACCGAAGGTCCGTGAGTTCCGATACTATTCTCTGTGGGGTGTCAAAAGCCTGGTCACCTAAGCCGGTCTCGGCTGGGATGTGCCGAGAAGAAAGTCGCTACATGGAATGATCTCGCCTTCAAAATCATAATTCTTGGGTGGAACGTAAAGCATAGAAATATTGCAATTTTCTTAAAAAGGTTGATCCATGGTTGAAATTCGAAATAAGCACATTTACCTAAGATATAATAATTGTCGGGAGTGAAAAGTTTATTACAAATATGAGTAGTGTTAGCATTCTCTAACTTGTTATTTAAAAAAAAAAATAAAAACAAATAAAAAAATAATACCATAAAAAAAAAAAATACAAAAAAAACATAATAAAAATTTAATATAGAAAACAAAAAAGTAATAGTTATCAAAATAATAACAAAAAAAAAACAGGTGATTTTGTTTTTAAAGCTTGCGTTTGCGCGATCAAGTGAAACAATCAGGGCGATGAATTTATCTTTTTGGCATTTTAGGAATTGAACGTGATCTTCTTGTTCTTATTAACCTAAATGGATATGTATTATAACGAAAGTCTCAATACATTTAGTTAGTTGCTTTAAAAGAAAAGTATAAAAAAATGAGAAAAAGAAAAAATACAAAAATATGTGTGGTAATTAGTGTAAATATTTAAAAATGGTCAAAACAAGGCTTTTCAAAACTAATGAGTCTTTAATTCCCTTTGATGAACACTTAGCTACTTTTTGAGGTAATTAGTCAAGGGGGATTGAGATTCTTGGTTTTCTAAAGTGTTTACTTGTGGCATTGCGTGAGGACACGACACTAGTTTAGTATGGGGGATTTTGGATATATGTTAAGTTACACACACTGATAACACCCCCAAATTGGGTCGCAGGCGGAGAATAATGATTCTATGAGCGTTACTTCATAGCGATCAATAGCACAAGATATGAGAACGACAAACACTCTAAAAGAGTCGTATAAAATACGATATCATTGGATTTATTGAAATTGGTATATTAATTTAATAATAAAGCGTAACGGGCTTAAATTGTTCACATGTGATAACAAAGATTTAGATCATAACAGAAAGATAGATCCTATCAAGTATGTAATGACTCTAAATCTTTTATGCCATGATCCCCAAATGAGTATCCTAATGTAATCTTAGCACCCCGTGCCTCATTGACCTGAGAAAAAAAGCCTTTCAAAACGTCAACATAAAGTGGTGAATTCATAGGTTTATGTAAATATAGTTGTAGAGACTGCAAGATTTCCAAGTGTATTGATATTGCAACCAGATGAACACATCACAAAGTGTAATTACGTTTCTCTAAGCTCATGACACTGAAGCTCGACATGTATGAAGTGCAATATAAATTGCCAACATTGCCCTTGATGATGCTCTAACCCCAACAATCCCAATCCGACCATGCGTATACGTCCGTTGTCCGGCCAAACCAGGCCACAGTAGTGCTACTTACCCGAACTCATATGTCAAATCCTCAAATCGATCTATTTATAACATTCGCGATCACACAAAGTAATTGACAGTTCGATGAGAATGGGCCCACAGTGGGTTATCTCTATTAGGCAAACACGTAATCTTGATAAATGTACACTTGCCGTCCAATTTGTAAGAAAATGCATGTTTCTCAAGACCCTCAAAAGTTGTAAATCTATTAGATATAGGTCAAAGACATTGGGGTATGAATTCACATTAGTGAAATAAACTGATGTATATGCTAATCAAGTGAATGCGAAAATGTCACGGATAAGACCGAAATGCCACCTAAATAAATATAGGTCGTATGAGTAACAATGTTACTTAAATAATACTACATCAAAATTATATAGTCTTCACCACCACCTAAATACGTCATTTGTTTAGTTTTAAATGTCAGATAACAATGCTTTTAACCGTACTTTATTGAATATAAAGTGTTTTGTATCTGAATCCGTAATAAGTTAAAGTGTGTTTTCGTCTCACAATTGATTGTTTGTTAATAATACTATGTTTTTATATTAACGCTTGTATTTATAATAATTATATTATATAATTGGTTTAATTGTTTTTATAAATCAGTGCTGACAAAAGTGAAGATAGTGCGTACGGCGTTTAAAAACCTCGCGTATCATTATCACGTTTTAAACTCCGCTTTAAGTGCTTTCTTTATGTCCACGGTTTCGTATTAAGAAAATCTATAAAAATATTATATTTATAATATTTATGCCCCTGATGAACAGTAGTTCTAATTGTTTTTATAAAATTATATAAAACTACTTGTTATTAATATTTAAATCGTCGTAACCTTCCAAAAATCATAACTTACTCATATTTAATCCGTTTCGCTTGTTCTTTATATGTATGGATTCGTATTTGAAAAGTCTAATCAAATTTTATATTTATAATATGGTTTGGTACTGTTATGAACAGTAACAGTAAGTGAAAGTTTATAAAAATACTTTTTATAACTTTAATTATTGAAATCGTATTTTAATTGTATCTTGTTCGTTTTAATTCGGTTTTTAGTGATTCCTATGTCACGTCCTTCGTAATTAAAGACCTCTATTTATGAAAATTCACTTCCATAACAGTATACTGTCGTGAACAGTAACCTATTTTTATAAATTTTCTTTTATAAAAATACTTTTTAACTTAAACTTATAAATAACGTATCACCTTCATTTTAAATCCGTTTTTCGAGTTTCTTACTTGTTTGGATTCATCATGAAAGTAGCTAACTTTTATGAAATAGCCCCACTTTGTAATATACATCATATCTGAAATAGTAAATAATTTTTATAAAATAACTTTTATAAAATCACTTTTATCCTTTTAATTATTGTAACCTTAAAAATGTCAGATCTCCTTCGTTATTGCTCGGATTTTCAAGTTTGTTATATGCTTACGATCCTTGTGATAAGTCACTATAGAATAAAGATATAAAATACTATACACTTTACACGAATTCAAATAGTTAGGTATTTTGATGTTTGCTACCTAGTGAGATTATTATTTTATACACTTGTTTATATACTTTTCACTTTGCTCGAGAAAACACAATTTGTCAAGTCCTCTAACTTATTATAAAACAGGCATAACTTGAGTATATTTTAAGTCGGTTATAATATGTCCTATGAATTATGTCAAGTATGGGCAAGATCCTTTATGATCTTTGGTATATTAACATTTTGTGTAAAATAAAACTTTCAATAAATAACTAATTTACAAGTAACCTTTACATTAATTTACACTTATATAAATTGTATACTTCCATTTTTCAAGTATCATGCCTTCGACTACAAAATAATGCTAAAATTCAAATTGTATTATCTTTGTAATATTCCATAAATCATAAAATGGAACCTAGGGTAGGTGGTGTTTAACATATATAACAAGAATGTACACATAAGATAATGATGTATGGAAATAAAATACTTAAATTAGACTTATACATTAGAGAGATATGCGAATGATGAACACAAGATAAAAACACTAGCAAGCTTCCAAATCCAAAACACCATCATAATCTAGAAAACCTCTAAATAGGTTTTCTTGATTAATCCTTGTTTAAACCAAAATGCTAAAGCTTGAATTACCCTTGAGTAACCCTTAGTATTCTCGCTAGATATGAAGCCCTTGTATGCTTGGAATACCTTAGAATCAAAAGAAAAATGAAACCCTAGTTTTTTTATGTATGCCATGGGATTTTAATGAAGAGGAGAGAGTTTGAGTGATTTGTTTTGCTTGAATGAGTTGTAAGTATAGCTAAAGATATTTACTAATTGGACTTGCAATATTATATAGTATTAGTTTGTGTGTAGTACCACCTTCTAAACTAACCAAGGTTACTGAGGTGGGTGTGATGGAGTGAATAATGTGTAAGTGCTATCCTCCTCCCTAGGAGGAGGGCACGACCCACTAATGTGAGCGGCCAGTGGGTTCGGAGGGTACATTGACTTGACAATTACTAGAAACTTGTATCCAAGAGTACTTTGTTGAGTTAGTTAAAGAAAAGTAAAGTTTAAGTTTGGTTTGAGTTTCATCCTAGTGTACCCGGCCTTATGGGTTAATAAGTGATAAAATGAATTAAATTTTAGGTATTGGGTATGGGTATTTGTTTGAGTATAGATAGGTATAGGTGCTTACAGGGTTGATGATGAAATGTGTAAGTTATGCGAAACTGAAGCGTTTTACGATAACCTCGCAATGATAAAATTGAATATAATATTATGAGAAGTTATAAATTATACTCTTAATAATCATATAACACCTGCTTGATGTAAACTTTAACTTGTTTGGTGTCCATTTACGTTGAACGTTGATTTTTAGTGTTACGCCGATTCCTAAACTATAAGATAATATATTAAAAGCCGAAAAGCATGAAAACCCTAAAAATAAATATTGAAAATTAATTGAGTCGAGGAATGACCCTGAAAATGTGAAATGTTACAGTCTCCACCCCGTTTGACGAGCCTTGCTCACTCAAGGCCCCTAAGTTGCAAACACCTTGATGAAGGTAGGGTTAGTGAAGAGATGCAGATACTTCTTTTGAAAATTTGAGCGTTCTTCGCGTTCCCATGTTGAACTCAGGACCTCTCCTTGAGTTCCATCGAACCTTGACAATTGGGATACGGCTTTGCTTCAACCCGTTTGAATTCTCTGCATCCTTGATCTCTACATGGTTCTATTCCACAAAATGGAGCCTTGTCATCCACACGGATCCTTCCAACGTGAACGGCTAAATGGTTTATTTTTTTTTTTTTTCATCATGAATAACATTTCTTCAGGTTGGCATACATGAAATGTATTGTGACACTCTGTTCAGTCTCTTGAGGAGAGCAATCAAGCTCGTAAGCCCAATGGCTATAACCTTTTCCATGTATACCTGTGAATATGGATTGTCCAACATATTAGGGTTTCAACTTCCAACGTTTGCCAAAACGTTACGACCCTTCCAAGCGTGGATAACATTTGAGTTTAAACGCTATCCCCAACTTGACAACTCCATCGGGCTTACGCCACTTTGAATAGGCCTTAACTCTTGTTCAGTGATCACGACGCGGCTTGCATTCTCTGCCTTGATCTGATTGACCTTCTCAAGTTGTCTCTTGGACCAGTTATAGGACCGGTGAGTTGAACTTGCCCGATCCTACGGCCAACTAAACAAGGTGAACATACACTTTCGGACCGTTAAAGTGCCCTCAAACAGGTGTAAGCCTTGATGCTAGGTGATAACTGTTGTGTGTACAGAAAACTTCAACAAGAGGCAAATGGTCTAACCCCAACCATTTCCAAATTCGATCACAAAGCACCGTAGCAATATCCTCGACGAGTTTAGATAGTTCTCGCGCTCATGTCTCGTGCGGTTATGATTCGATGGTACGCCATACTCATATCCAAGTTAGCTACCCCAAGGCCTTCTGAAGTGATCTCCAGAATTTTCGATGCGAATTCTAGGGTCAGTATACAAAATTGATAGTTGAGACAGGTTATTCCATGCCTCGTGACGACCCTCACTTGAGCGCTACTTTCTCGCCACTTTCTCTCTCCTTGGAATCAAGTCTCTCTATATTGGTGTAAAGATTGCCAGAGAAGATCAGCGTGGTTGGCCAGAATGCTAGAAGGAATTAATTTTCAACCAATCCTCCAAATACAACTACAATGACTGTGGATTCTTCGAATTGAATTATTATATCTTGTGCCTAACGTATTCAGAAGCGCACTGAACACGGCTACCAAGGGATAAATCATTATGTACGTGTGAAAACATAGTGCATGAGCCGTGAAGGTGAAAAGGAAGGCCTTCTGGGGATAATATGTAACTCTCACCGGTCCCCCTGTATACCTAATACAAACCATGATGGTTTCCTTTGGTGTTCAGAACAAGGGATTATGGATATCGTCGAATTTGGCGGCCGAGTGTTAATGTCGTGCCGACCCCGACAGGATGTGCTCACGATAAGGGGAAATAAATTGTAGCGCCTGCAGTGAGGGCTGGAAGCGTTTAAGATCGGGCGACAAATCCGAGGGACGTGTCGTATTAACGCGTACACGGATGGTGGGAGATAGAAACCTACCCCATACAGCCCGACTGCGGGGTTTGGGAGGTGGTAGAGTGGGACTAAGTCCTGGTCGATGATACTTGCGGTTGACTAAATGTAGTGAAGATAACGACAAGACCTTTATCTTCGTCTTACTTGAATGAATACTAAGCAAGAGTCAGAAAGTCGGTGATGAGATTGTCTGCAGTTCGGGGATGATATGGGCGGACAGATCTTGGGTTGGACCCCAGTAAACGGACGCTATACTCTTTGGCGTAAGATGAATTGACAGGCTAAGAGAATAGATGTAGAATCTGTGAAGCATATAACTGAGGAGTCATCGGCGAGCGGTCCATGGGTGAATGACTAGATTCACAAGAGAGAGAAGAGCACGGAGGTGACGGGAACAGAAACACCGTGTCGGGAAATGGCACCTGAGCACGATTATTCGTGGGGTATAAATCCAGTTGGTGTAGGTAAACACAGATAATCACTAATTACGTCGTAAATTTAATTCGCCTGGTGATCATGAATAGTTTTGAACGCAAGACCAGCACGTCCCGATCACAGCAATATAGCTACAAGACTAGATAATATTCTACGGTAGAAGGTTTAGGGACTGGACTCGATGCCGAGCGACGCTCTGGGCGTAACAATAGAGAAGAATGTTGCCACCTGATCGATTGATTAGTGGGGCGAAAGACGGACGAATTTTAGCACGGGGTTAGAGATTCTTCAGATAAGATAACGTAGTGATCTTTACGATATTCCACAGGTATTTGCGGTCATTAGTCTGATCTACCAACTGGTGTTGCATTCTTAGGACCGAGTATAAGTTCATAGTCAGCTCGTGGATTAGCAGGACTACCGCGGAAGATCTGGGCATTATAAGATGGGGGGCTGGCCTCCAGACGGACGTACTGGTGAGGTCCATGGGAGATACGCGTATAAGGACGGCGGACTGTCCTAGAGAGACTACAAACGGGCGCAGGAACTTTGAGTGCCCCGCACCGGTCGAGATTAGAATTAACTAATAATTGCCCGCATCCAGAATCAAAGGCTCAAACTTAAAATTGGAGGGCGGAGATGGCTCTATGAAAGGAAGGACAAACCCGCTCAGGACTATGGACGGAAGCATCGGTGGCAACTTTGGTTCGAAACAAACTTAGATAAAAAAATCCACCTAAAAGGAGCAGAAGTGGGTAGCGATCATGCATTGCTATATGCCTAAAATGACACGGGATTGGTGATAGACAAATGATATATGACCAGATGTACGAATTTACTAATTATTTTGGTTGTACAGTAGCCTCTACGGGACGGATCTACGGCGGCTAGCCGATATTGCATCACACTTCGGTGACATTCTCACCCGCACTCATCGCTTCGGTCTGTCAATGCCGATCCTAGGTGGTGGCGAGGCAGGGGTCCTATACATGGTCTGACTACTTAGGTGTTCACGGGAGGCGGGGGGTGGCGAGGCGGAATCGAGCGGAAGCGTTGGGGCCCAGACCCGATGAGAGAGTCGTGTGTCTCTCCAGCAAGGCTTTGGTTAGCAATTCAGGCGAATGGTGAGGAACCGTCTATAGCCAGGGTAAATTGATCAGACTTTGTTTTGGGAAGTCTCGCGAAATGGGACTCGGCAGGAATAATTAGCCTACGTTACAGGCTATGGCAACAGATTGCACATTTTATTGATTCGATCCTAAGGATTCGGGATTTTCGCTGCGGGAGGCTCCGGTATTCGATCCAGATAAGCGGGGTTGGGCATGAGATCCGTGCGTTTGATACCTGACCCAGCTTAGGTACCACCGGATCGTCTGTTGTTTTAGGCGGACGTACTAATGGTGGTTTGAATTTTGGTATACCTAGGCGTGATGTTGGATTGAGGTATTCGACGGAAGCGAGGTTTGAACTTGTGCATGTTGGGAAGCGTTGTGGAGAGGATGCTGGACGCAATATGGGTTTCAAGACGACGGTTATTCTATAGAGGGAGGGGGGTTTGTTCGGTGGATTGTGAGGACAGTGTTTGTCATTGAGTCAAGGTTTTCAGACGTACTGCGATATACAGTAGTTTGGAATTCTCAAAACCACTAGCATCTACACTAATACTCTGTGAGACTCCACCCGGAGAAAAAATTAGGAGAAAACTATATTATGGCGATCCGCCGGATGCGCGGAAACCATTATAAGACACCCCGGTTATTCCCCGAGGTCAACAGATAGAGTCTGTTAAAGGGACGATCCCTGGGGACATATCCCTAGGCCTGGGCGTAATCCTTGACACTATTTGAAACGGCACCCAACGGGATCTGCTTGGTGCGTTAGAGGCAAATCCTCGGTAAATGGTAACCACTACCGTGATGTGGAAGATCAGATTCAGCTACTGCTGGTACAAGGATGGGCAGAGATGAAGAAGTTCAGTGATAGAGAGGAAGAGGTAGAACGTTGAGGTCCAGGTTTGCTTCATCAAACAGTTAGATAAGGACGCTTGTAAGCGAGTTGTTTGATATAGGACATCAGTGATTACCCGCGGAGACTTAGCGAGCGTGCCCAGGGTACGATTTCATCTGTAATCATCCCTTTCCGAATGGGCGCTCCCTCGAAACCGTCAGGAGCGATTAATACGATGGCATATCCTTAACCGATTAGATGGTTTTATTCCCGGTAGTCAATGGCAACATTCCGGGAATTGTATCAGTAACTTCTTTTTGAGCTTTAAATGACCGGTGCGAAAATTGGGGTCCCGATATAGGGAGGAGTTGATTAGACAGTGCGAGGATGTGGGAGACAGGTATGTGGGGACGAAGTTCAAAGCCGCAGGGAATGGGTAGCGCGCCTTATTTTTGGTGAAGAATTGACACGTACATGGCCCGAGTCGAGGGCTCGTAGGGTGGGGAGATCTATGCGGGGCCATTCAATATGGATGATTTTTGGAGTGTAGTGTTTCTACATCATTCTGGTCGGTTTCCGGTTGTCGGTAAGTAACCGGTGACAATTATTGTGGTTTAGTAGGCTCCGGCGTTATGATATGAACACCCGAAGGTCCATACCCCGACTTGAGAGGGGAGTACCGGACCAGTAGGATTGGTAGACCGGAGACAACCGCGTGGGGGACGGAATCCTTTGCGAGTGAAACGTGAGGGAAGGATCCCCGTGTCCTCCCCAGACCACAACGGATGGTAATGAGGCCCGGCCGCATTCTTCTTAGCTTATCAGGCCCTCGAACGCGGCTGAGAGGATGTATTATTAAATCGTCCGGGATTGATATGCGCGCTGATACTAGCGTCACACCCCCGCCACCCTGGCGACCACGCCGATAAGATATATATGCTCCGGACATGTGTCAGATAATCCCCAAACCCCGCTGAGCAGACACGACTCGTGCTTGCATCGTGGCATTTTGCACGTCCGTAGCCCAGCTATGAAAAAATTTAAGGTTCATTTCCTTGGGATGCATCCCCCCGCTCGAACGATCTTCTCGGCTCTATCAATTAATGAGAGTAGTGCGCACTTTGGACAAACCACATCCCTGTCTGACTATGAACGAGTCTGAAGAAATAACGCTACACATGTTCTGACGAGGCTAATTTAAGTTCAATGTTGAATGGATCGGTACTAAGAAGTTCAATTGCTACAACCTCCGAATATATGTTATCATCCCAATTATTTTCTCCGCTAGCTTGTTCATAACATCGTATTAATGGTTACGTCGAACTAGCTGGGTGGTGATCATATTTGGGATACTAGAGGTTGTAGTTGTACTTACTCCTGAGTGTAAACTGGTTGTCATTTTTGATGTGATTGATTTGACGGGGACGTGGTGTTGGTTTAGGGTAAGGGTTGTGCGGGTGTGGAAAGGTCCAGGTTGGTAGGTCACACGAACTAATGTGGCCCAGAATTAAATATCGTCTGTTATGAATTACCGCAGAGGGGGTGTCCAGTGGTGGACATGCGTACGGGACAGAATGTGCAAATGAAGAATTCGGACCGGCGAGACCTTGCGCGCCGGATCCCCAGGTAAAAATCCCACCTCCACTTGGGACCTCACTGTATCTTACCCTTGAAGTGCCCATTTGGAAGCTTCATCAACCGGATCTCTCAGGCTGATATAATGTGAAATTTGGAATCCCTGCTCGTCATTGAATATCTGGGATTAGGTGGGGGCCCGTTGGAGTACATACCGCTGGCGAGGTTGTATCTTTCAATTCGGGCCTGAACTAGCTTTTAGATCACGAGCAAGGTAATATGGCATACGTGTAGGAATACTCACTTATAGACATTATGGTCCAGCGTGCCACCATTGGACCTTTGGCCCCCCGGTGTATAGTTTGAGCTGATTATGGTATATTGGGACGCTGTCAATCCTCTCTGTGCACTAGACGGCGAGAAGTAAGCAATGATGCGGGATAAAAAAAACTCACCTGTCTGGCAGCACCAGCAGCACAGGAGGTCAACTCTATATTCGGATAATAATATGGAATTCGGGCAGTATTTCCAATCAAATGTATATTTTAAACGCATTTCAGGCTAAAAGAAACAGTGGCGGGTAATTACGGCGCCAGAGCACCGTGAGCGGGAGGGGGCGGTGGTAGCGGACGAGGGGTGGCGCGGGAAATGAAACCGCATATAGACCGATTAAGAATGCGCACAATGCTATGTTGGGGTTTACCACTGTCTTATGAAATTAGGAACAAGTAGGACAGGAAACGACTTGACGGGGATTCCAGTCTGGGACTGTAAATTGTTCTATGAAGCTAGTTGTGGGCTATATATAGGTAGGGGGGTGTATGGGGTGTGATTGTGATTTCTACGCATCTCGTGAATGGGAACCGAAATCTGACGGGCGAGGGAGGTGCTGGTAAGTGTACATGGTATCACAAGCAGCTGGAAAAACAAGATAACCCAAAGGATAGTATGTATGAGGAAATCGAGGGTGGTTTACATCTAAGCTTATTGTGACATTAAATTATGATGGGGACCAGAATTAGGAAGATTAGAAAAACGTTGGCGGTAGAAGACCCTCGGTATCCGGTAGATCGACGTATAAGCACAAAAACACATGACTGCAGTTATGAAGGATGATTTAAGATGAACGTGGTTACAGATAACAGATGTCTGTTAGCAAGCAGGGTTTTCAGAATGGCTTGCGGGGTTTTCAAGTGCCACTGGAAGCGCCAGGTGATGATGGACCTTTGGTGACCACGGGGTCAGTTTAGGTTACAGAGCCCCACGGCTTGTATTATTCTAACTTCTTGATTTCTCACACCCGCGTTTGGGCAGTGGTCTAGACCGAGTAAGGTACAGGTAATGTGATGATATCGCACGACAAGGGCGAAATAGGAGTGGCGAGAAGGAGAAGTATGGAATTGTGATGCTTGATTATAGGGGAAAGCTGGTTAGGAGCGATTGGGTGCCGCTCGGAGAGCATAGCTATTACATTTGTGGGCGATTCCGATCGTTGATACTATCTAACCCCCTGCACCAACACGTTTTCCATTTATTTCGAATAAAATGACCAAAATATCACTTACTAAAATGATTTCAAATGTTTGATAAAATTCAATTATGAATTTTGGATATAGGTTTCCTTTTAGGTGAATGAGAGTTTGAAAACCAACTTTAAGTAGGTTCTTTTGGTAGATTATTTGAAATCAACTGATGTTAGTACAAATTTCTTCTTCATGGACGTAGGTCGACAAGATAATTTTTAGATATAGAGATTTTATTTAAGAGGAATTAATGTGAGTGGGTGTGTATGGTTTGTTTTGTGTTAGGGAGATGTAAGTTTTTGTGCATTTGAGTTCTTCTTGAGTCATTCTTTTCCCCTAATGTCAACAAGAATGTTTTAGTATGTGTCATTCTTAATTTTCAATTTCCTTTAGGACAAATTCCCCTAGTGTTGTACGTGAATTTATGGCAAACGAATGTTGGAGTTACAACAAAACTCGAGACTCAAAAAACAAAAACCTTATGGAGTGTTTAACCCAAACGCTTTGATAAAACCCCGTAGTATTTAAGGTCTCACGTACCTGAATTTAATCCTATAATCAATTCTATAAATTTTAAACAAGTTAACTTATATTTACATCTACACATTTTATGAAATCTCGTTTTAATTAATTACGGAGCTATGCTTAAAAGCAATTATTGTCTTGAAAACCGTTACGTAAATGTGATCTGCTACAGCAAAAAGTATTCGTTTTAATGCAAGAATTATTTTTCTTCATATTCGTTTTCACTTCGTGCAGGTTTCGCCATAACTCTCGTTTTTTTGTGTCGATACCCGTTGAATGTCCTCAAAAACTACTACCTATTCTTAAAATATTTATACCTAAATGCTAAAAATTATTATTAACTAAAATCACAAAAGCTATGATCACTTCCTATGTGGCGAGTACCTCAACATTGAAGTGTTCCATAGGACACTTGTTAAATGCATTTTGCATGTAACCTTTCGCTACACAAACATGTGCATCTTCGATGCCCTTCCATAATTGTTTCCCCAACTTTACAACACCACAAAAAATCCCCCCTTGTTCTTCTCTACCTTTGGCTAACTTCATCACCCTCAAACACTCAACGCATCATAAATTTACTCAATCAAAAATATTGTAGCTAAGTTGAGATGAATACTAGCTATTTCACTTCATTTTTAAAGTGATATCAATGAAGGGGTTTTGTGACAAGATTTTATACTCATTAGGGGCTGAGTAAAATTCAAGTACTCATGGGGTCATTGCATGGAGGAATAATGGTTGATCTAGGGTATTGGGTTAGATTCAAGGGCTTCAACTCTCTGGTGGTGTAAAAGAAGTACACACTTGTTTTGGCTGTGTGAAATCAATCACTTGCATCCTTTAGTGAGGTTATAAAAACTTTTACTTATTTTTATTATTCTTGTAAGTGTTTCCAGTATATTTCATTTAGTAAAATGTAATTGTAGTTTGATGTATATGATGGTTACAGAGTTTCGCGACGCGGGTTTTGTGTGTAATAGATTAGGTTAAAAATGGTTAACCTACGCTTAAAATTGGGAAGGAATCATTAGAAATAATTAGTTATGGAAGAGTAAACAGGAGGTTTGACATTTTGATGCTGTGATAAACTAATGAATTTGATTTATCTAAGGTGTGGACAAATGTTTTATGAAGATTAGTAGCAATTTGAATCAAACACTTGAATGTAAAATTGCATGAGATATGACCCTTTTACCCACAAAGTCGTCAATTTCGACCATTGCTGGAACAGAATGCATAAAGGTCATGATTGCACTCCGAATAAGTAAAATCGAGTTATAAAAATATCGAGATGGTAGAGTATAAAATCATGTAGATACTGGACCAATTGGATGATCAACCAATTCATTATGGTTTGAAAATGGCGTAAAATATATGGTTAAAAAAAGTGAGTTTTCAGCGCCCAAAAAAATGCAATAAAATTGACTTTTGTATAAAGTAATGACTCTTTAAGTTTAAGTCCACTCAAATTAAGTATAGAAATAAACTTATAATCTATAATATACCACTTATATATGAAACTAGAAAATGATAAATTAATTATTTAATATATTAATTTTGGTTAAAGAGGATCATAAATTATTTCTTATAAACATAAACCTATAATAAAACTTTTACGTCGCTATATTCCATACTAAGAGTTTATAAAGCGCGTTTGCGACAAAAAACGAGGTGGTAGGACCCACATTTTGGGTACGTTTTTATATAATGAACCTACTGACCTTATAACTTTATCAATCTCGAAAACTCCGAAAAAATTTATACAGGTATAGCATAAACTTAAAATAATGTCCATAGACTTTAATATGCGCCACTAGACCCAAATACGACCAATTTATATTAAAAGACTTATTGGGACTTAGCATGGACCCAATCATTCTTGGGACCATAATATTTGGACTAAGGCTAGGTCTTGAACCATAAAATTGACCAAATTACTTAAATGGGCTTATTTATTGGGCCTATTGTGGCTATTTTGGTGACCTATTAGGTTTTTAAAACTAGTAAAATCTAGAAATTAATCTAAAACTAGTAAAAGTGACCATACTTAGATAGTTAGAAAAGAAAACTTAAGTGTGAAACGTACTTACCCAATTGTATAACTTGTTCATCATACCTACATATAAACAAAAGTAGCTGTCCTATTTTTTGTCGTGCATTATTAAATTTGACGATCATATAGAAAACCTACAAAACCATTACATGTTGTGTATAGGTTCCGAGTGATTACGTGCCAACGGAGCCAAAGCTTCGTTTATCGCGATATTCTTTTCTTCGGCCATTATCAATGTGGAGTTTATAGCTCGCTTTTCAAACTTTTAAACTGTACTTTGTATAAAAACCCCGCGAGGGAAGATGCATGCTAGTTTTTTATCAAGCGAACGCAAGTAGTTTTACTTCTTATGATGTTGGACCCGTTGTTAATACTTTCTACAGAGACAGGTCCAAATAAGTCCATATGAAGTAATTTTAGGGGCTTTCTGATGATTCTTTCTAAGTTGGCCTTACAGGAGGCCTTGTGTTGCTTACCCTTCTTGCAAGCAACACAAGTATGGTCATTCACAAAAACTTTTAAAGGTAAACCTCTAACTAGGTGAGCACTCCCAATGTACGGACATATTGTATGGAGATGTAAGTAGGTATCTGACGAAAATACCTAGCCTGGGGGCATTCATTATATTATTAATTGATTATGGATTTCGTCAATGGGATCGGTGTCGCGAGCTCAATGCAACTGTTGTTTATTAGCTTGTCTGATCAACAAGTCTATATGAAGCATATGATTATTTTTATGCTTGTGTTCAACTCTCTTTCTACTGTTTATCAATTATCAAACCTATGAATTCACTCAACCTCGTGTTGACTTTTTAGCATGTTTCATCTCAGGTAATTGAAGTATGAAGGCTTGGAGGCACTGGTGTGGAGGAATTGCGCTAAACTTTTGTCCACCATTTAAAAACCCATTCCTCATTAAAAACTTGTTTTAGTTTGGTTAAATCAAACTTATTTTATGTATGGTGATGATCTCTTGGGACTACGCTTTTGTACTCTGATAAATATGAAATGGAATGGTTGTTTGTTTTGAACGTCTTTTTGAGTCGTTCTTTATATTTTATGACTATTGTACTATTATTTAACACCCAAATTGTTGGTTCCGCTGCGTGTAAATTTGGGGGTGTTAAAGATTGGTACCAGAGCCATGAGTTATAGAGAACTAGGTCATTTTCAAAACCTAAACTATAACTTTATTTTTCAAATTTTAGCGCGCAATTTCCTCAAGATGCCGGCCAAGTCGTTCTTGCAATTACGTTTCTAGCAATATATATATTGCGGGTGTATTATCACTAAGTATTTATTAATAAATACTATGATATATATGTTGAGATATATATTGATTTTTAAACTTTACATATTAAAGTTTTTATCATACTTTGAAAGTCTCATATCTAATGTATTGCATACATTCATATTTGCATACATTCATACTTTGCATAAATTTTATTAAATATAGTGACCTTATATGTATCTCCTCCGGCTTATATGATTATCCAATTATTCGCTTCCTTGATTGTTGCTCATATGACAATTTTATTATTCCTGTAAGTTATAACTATACCAATGGTATGAGTACTTACACTTTTCTTTTCCTGTGTTGTGATAGAATCATGGCTCCTAAACAAATGACGCAAGCTGCCATTGCCAAGCTAGTTTCCGACGAAGTGGCGAAAGCTCTTGCCGCTGATCGTGCCACCAGGGACGCGACAGGTGCTGGAGGACCTGGTGGAACACTCAAGTTGCCACCCTCAGTTTAGCAGAGGCAAATGGGAAATCATAGGATGATATGAAAAAGATGATGTTGGAAGAATTCTGTCCTGAAGAAGAA
>BQNB010039744.1:14535-29105 GCA_026074375.1 Tanacetum coccineum | reverse complement strand
TGAGTCGTTCTTTATATTTTATGACTATTGTACTATTATTTAACACCCAAATTGTTGGTTCCGCTGCGTGTAAATTTGGGGGTGTCATATATTCTACTATTCCCCCACCCTGTTCTACACTAAAAATCACAGAAATAACATTACTATCATTCTGTTGTACTTGGTGTGGTTCAGGAATGGGTTCGAGTAGTTCAGTATACTGCTCCTCTTGAGTAAACATATTAAATATCTCATTATTATAGCAAATGTCATGTTCGTGTACCTCAGCTGATCTGTCTGAGTCATAGACGGGAGCTTTGTCAGTCTGAGTACCCGATGTCGATGCTTGCTGTAAATTAGCCATCAAAATGCAGTTTGCATTGACTTTCTCAATCTCATCAAGATCTCCTGCAGCAGCCATCAAATCAAACTCTTCAGCTTGGAGTTGGATCCCTGCTTCTTCCTTTTGAGAAATCAACAACTGAGTATGAAGATAAGCAGCATCCCTTCTCCTTAGTCTGACTGTGTAGTTCCTAGCAAAATGACCCAATCCTCTGAAGTTGTAACACCTTATCTGATTACCATTATTCCCATTTGTATTACCCTCAGCCCGTGCTGCTACAACATTACCATTCCCGTTCGGATTCTGATTAGTAATCCCCGCAACAACAATAAGCCCATTCTGATTTCCAACATTCTGAACACCCGAATTCTGAACTGCATGCTGAACAATCTGATTCCTGACATTTTGTAATGCATTATACCCATTCTGATCCCCAACATTCTGTAATGCATTATACCCATTTTGATTCCTAACATTCTGCCCAATATACTGTCTAAACTGATTCCCACCATTGTCTCCAACAATCTGTATCTGTCTATCTTACCCCATGTTCATACCCGGTTGTGCAATCTGCCTGTTGTGTGGGTTGGATGAAGTTCTCTGATTGTTGTTTGTTGGTGTAGAAAGTTTGAATGCCTTAGCAATTAGAACAAGTGTCGTGTTTATAGCAATGGTGGGATCAGAAATGTCTTTAACATTAAGCATTGGTTGTTGCATGTAGTTCTGGTTGAATGATGGTTGTGTATTGTAGTTGTTGTTAGGAAGTGGTTGTTGCATGAAGGTACTTGGTGATTGTTTATCTTGGTGAAACACTAGATAATTGAAAGGACTGTTGGAGTTTGCCATGAGTGCTAGAGGATCATGTGTTCTTGCAAGTAGTTCAGCTCTTAAATCATCTACCTCCTTTTGATTGTATTTTAAGAAATCATACAACTGAGTGTAATCTATTGTATGCAAGTCCTTTGTTTGATGAATAATGGTAACATGTCGAATCCATTCTGGTTGTAAGTTGTTCATGAAAGGTTTCATTTACAAGAGCTTTATGGTCTGGATCACCTAGTTCAGGAATCATTCGTCTGACATATGGACCATTCATAATGGAATTGTAGATTAACTTTCCATTTGGTCTACTCTTACTTTCATCATTTGTTGCACACGTAACCAGATTTCCTGAGCAGTTTCACAACTATCAACAGCAGCATAGATGTCTTCAGGAAGACCGAGAAGAATGGTCTGAATAGCTTGATCATCTGCTTCAGCTATTTTATTTCTGCTACTGTGAGTTCATCATCGGTTTGTTCAATGCAACGTTTGCAGGGAACAGTACTTCACGATGCTGTACAACCTGGTTCAGGATTCATTCGTCTTAATATGGACCATTTCATAATGGAGTTGTAGATTAACTTTCCATTGGTCTGCCTTAGCATACCGAAGAAACGAGATGACCATTTGGAACATAGTTTCTCTTTGTTTAAGCATAGGAGGGCGGTTTTCAGAACCGGCTGCATAAATGTCTTGTTGAGTCAACATTGTGAGAGAAAGTAGAGAGAGGGGATGAACACAAAAAGTTGGAATATTAGATTGAAAGGAAAAATGGAAAAATAACAAATGAACATCCACCCCCTCATGGAGAGCCATGAGGGGTATTTATACAAGAAGAAAAAGCTAACTATTCCTATTAACATAAAAGACCATGCGAACACGCAGTGTCCAAGAACTAATCCAATTCACGTGTGACGCCATCTTGGAGGGAGATTGTTACCTCACTTTCTTGTGAAGGCTGGCGTCTACACGTGGTATTGGATAGTTTTTGGACACTGCTGTTACGCATGGGTCTTTAATGTTAACTAGAATAGTGAGCTTTTGCTTCTTGTTAAAATACCCCTCATGGCTCTCCATGAGGGGGTGGATGTTCATTTGTTCTTTTTCCATTTTCCTTTCAATCTAATATTCCACCTTTTAGTGTTCATCCCCTCTCTCTACTTTCTCTCACAATGTTGTACTCAACAAGACATTTATGCAGCGCGTTCGTAAAAACCGCCCTCCTTATGCTTAACAAAGAGAACTATGTTCCATGGTCATCTCGTCTTCTTCGGTATGCTAAGAGCAGACCAAATGGAAAGTTAATCTACAACTCCATTATGAATGGTCCTTATGTCAGACGAATGATCCCTGAACCAGGTGATACAGATCGTGAAGTACCTGTTCCTGCAACGTTTCATGAACAAACCGATGATGAACTCACAGTAGCAGAAATTAAATAGAATGGAAGCAGATGATCAAGCTATTTCAACATTTCGTCTCGGTCGTCCTGAAGACATCTATGCTTGCTTTGATAGTTGTGAAACTCTCAGAAATCGGGTTACGTGTGCAACAAATGATGAAAGGTTTCGGATATTGTGAATTCAAGAAAAGAAGGCTAAGTTTGTTTAATGAATGGGAAAGTTACCTCCACTGATGGGGAACGATGAGTCTTACTATCACCCGTTTCTCAAAATTGATGATGAATTTTAAAGAAACAAACACTTTCCTGAAAAGATGGCTAGTAATCTCAAGTTTCAAAAACAACTTACAACAAGAATGGAGTCAGCATGTTACTATTGTTCAACAAAACGAAGGACTTGCATACAACAGATATAGCCATCCCTCAGTTTGTATGATTCTGAAAGTACATTCAAAAGGAGGTTGATGATCAAAGAGCTGAAACGACTTGCAAAAACACATAATCCGCTAGCACTCATGCCAAATTCAACAATCCGTTCAACTATCCAGTGTTTCACCAAGAACAACCATCACCAAGTACCTACATGCAACAACCACAACCCATCAACAACAACTATAACCCACAACCATCATTTAACCAGAACTTCATGCAACAACCAATACCAAATCCCGAAGACATTACAGATCCCACAACCGCAATGAACATGGCACTCGCTCTAATGGCTAAGGCATTCAAACTAAACTACTCAACAACCAACACGAATTTCATCAAACCCTCGAATCTGGCAGATGCTCAACCGGGTATGAATATGGGCAAGACATACAGATGCAGATGGTTGAGGATAAATGGTGGAATCATTTAGACCTATGCTGGGCAGAATGTTGGGTATCAAAATGGGTATAATGCAGTACAGAATGTCGGGAATCAGGTTGTTCAAGATGCAGTTCAGAATCAGAATGGGCAAATTGGTGTTCAGAATATTGGGAATGGAAATGTTGTAGCAGCACGGGCTGAGGGTAATGCGCCTGGGAATAATGGTAATCAAATAATGTTACAACCAGAGGATTGGTCATCTTGCTAGGAACTGTACAGTCCAGACAAGAGAAGGATGCTTGCGTATCTTCAACTCCAGTTTTGATGCTCAAAAGGAAGAAGCAGGAATCCAATCTCCAAGCTGAAGAGTTTGATTTGATGGCTGCTGCAGCAGACCTTGATGAAATTGAGGAAGTCAAAGCAAACTGCATTTGATGGCGCATTTGCACAAGCACGACATCGGTACTCAACTGACAACGCTCCCGTCTATGATTCAGGTCGGATCGCTGAGGTACACAACTAATGACAACTCTAGATAATGAGATATTTAATATTTTACATCAAGAGGAGCAGTAAAACTGAGCTACTCGAACCATTCCTGAACCACACCAAGAACCACAGAAATGATTGTAATGTTATTTCTGATTTCTGAGTGTGGAACAGAGGGGGGAACAGAGATCAACATCCTGGCAACGTTGAGGAAACACGGCTTACTTTGAAATCATTATAAATAATTTGGTACTTGAAGTCTGAAAAGGACGCTAGTGGAGGCTGCTAGAACAAGGTTGATTTTCTCTCGTGCACCGTTATTCTTATGGGCTGAAGCAATTGCTACTGTATGCTACACTCAAACCTGCTCCATTATTCATCGTCGATTCAACAAAACACCATACAAGCTTATCAACGGCAGAAAATCAGATATTTCATTTCTACATGTATTCGAGGCTCTCTATTATCCCAAGAATGACCATGATGATATTGGGAAGCTTGGTGCAAATGGTGATATTGGCTTCTTCATTGGTTATTCTACTAATTCCTGTGCTGACAGAGTTTACAACCGAAGGACAAAGAAGACTATGGAGACAATGAATGTGACATTTGATGAACTTTCAGCAATGGCTTTGAACAAAGCAGTTCAAAACCCGGGCTTTAAGGCATGACTTCTGGACAAATCAGCTCATGTCTCGATCTTACTCATGCTCCGTCAACCATAACAACTTAAAAACCAACTGAACGTGAATTGGATTTACTGTTCAAAGCTTTGTATGATGATTACATTGGTGGTCAACCGTCAACTGCTACAAGAACTGCTTTGGTTGCTCCAGCACCTCAAGTTCTTTAGACTCTCAGACTCTAACGGCATCTACAACAACAACAAACACCGCACCGACACCAACAAATCATCCTCTCAAGCTACATATATTCCAAACACTTTACATGATGTTGACAATCTCGAACCACAACAACAACATGTTCAGCAACAAGAAAACCAAGCTCCACTCCAACCTGAAATAGTTGCTGATAATGTTCCGAATGCTATGCTCGATGAAAATACGTTTGTAAATCCATTTGCTCCACCATCCACAAGTGTTGCTGAATCATCATCTTCACAATACGTGGATCCATAAAACATGCATACGTTTTATCAACCATACCCTCACGGATATTTGTGGACTAAGGATCACCCTCTAGAACAAGTGATAGGAGAACCCTCATGACTAGTTTTGACAAGGAATCAACTCTGAATAGATGGTAACATGTGCATGTATGCATTAACTGTGAGCACTATAGAACCAAGAAATGTCAAAGAGGCTATAACCGACCTTGCATGGATTGATTCAATGCAAGAAGAGCTTCTCTAGTTCAAAAGGCTTGATGTATGGGTGTTAGTTCCTACTTCAGATAACATAAAACCCTTACATTGAAATGGCTATTCAAGAACAAGCACGATGAAGAGAACACGGTCATTAAAAACAAGACTCGTCTGGTTGTGAGAGGGTACTGCCAAGAGGAAGGAATAGATTTTGAAGAATCCTTCTCCCTGGTTGCTAGAATGGAAGCTATCATGATATTTTTGGCATATGCTGCACACAAATCATTCATCGTGTTTCAAATGGACGTGAAAACTGCTTTCTTGCATGGTACGTTAAAAGAAGACGTGTACGTGTGTCAACCTGAAGGGTCTACAAGTTAAAGAAGGCTCTATATGGGTTCAAGCAAGCACCAAGGGCATGGTATGACAAATTGTCAAAGTTTCTCCTATAGAATCAATTCTTCAAAGGCACTATTGATCCAACGTTGTTTATAAGACACTTCGACAAAGATATCTTAGTGGTACAGGTCAATGTAGATGATATTATCTTTGGTTCTACAAACTCTAGGTATACTCAATTATTTGTTAACCTTATGAAAAGCTGCTTCAAAATGTCAATGATGGGGGAAATGACGTTTTTCCTTGGTTTACAAGTTAACCAATCCCCTCGTGGCATCTTCATAAACCAGTCCAACTACATGTTAGAAATCCTTAAAAAATATGGAATGGAAACTTGTGATCCCGTTGGAACTCCAATGGAGATCAAAGACAAGCTTGACCTTGACAAGAATGGGACTCTAGTCGATGCAACGAAATATCGAAGCATGATTGGTGCCCTAATGTATCTTACGTCAAGTAGACCGGACATTGTACATGCTAGTTGTTTATGTGCTCGGTACCAGGCTAAGCCAACCGAGAAACACCTCAAGGAGGTTAAAAGGATCTTCCGTTATCTTTGAGGAACCGTTAATATGGGTCTCTAGTATACGAAGGATTGTGGTTTTGAACTAACCGGATTTTCAGATGCTGATTATGCGGGATGTAAAGACACCTTCAAGAGCACTTTCGGTGGAACTCAATTCTTAGGCGAAAAGCTGATGGGTTGGTCATCGAAAAAGCAAGACTGTACGGCGCTGTCAACCGCGAAAGCAGAATATGTGTCTCTATCCGCTTGCTTTGCCTAAGTCATTTGGATGCGGACACAGTTAACAGATTATGGCTTTCACTTCAACAAGATACCTATTTATTGTGATTCTAAATCAGCCATATCCATATCCTGTAACCCCATCCAACACTCAAGAACAAAACACATCGCCGTCCGCTACCATTTCATAAAGGAGCACGTGGAAAAGGGTACGATTGAACTGTATTTTGTCAAGACTGATTACCAATTGGTCAACCTCTTTACCAAAGCCCTTCCAGTAGATAGGTTTAATTATTTGGTTCGTCGCCTTGGTATGCGCAGTTTGTCTCCACAGGAGCTTGAACGTCTTGCAAAATCATAGTAATTCTTTGTATATATTTATCAGAAAACAAAATACAAAAATATAAAACCCATAAAAGCAAAATACAAAATCAAAAAATTTCAAAAATACCAAAAATACTCTTCTCTGACATGTCTCTCGACAATCGATAACATTTACGCACCTAGAAATGTTAATTAATATTAACACAGGTGTATAAATGAAGTTTGAGCGAGAGTTTCAAAAAATTTCAAAACATGTCTCTTCAAATTTTTCTCTACGACTTCTAAGTAAATGTCAGCTTAGGACTCAGTCTCCAAAGAAAGGAAAATGTTCATTCATGTATATTTATCCTAAAACAACGGGAAGTTCATATCTTCTCGGTCTTGAGCCAAGTCATAAAAACATTCAAAGTTTTGACTGCTCAAGAGAAGCACCAAGGAAATGATAATTAATAAGACAAATATAAAATCATTTTCCTGATGAGCACAATTTTTCAAGATATTTTCATAAATAAATATTCAAAATCTTTCAAAAATGATGTGCTCAACAAACTTCCACTCCAAGTTTTCACTCTAATTTACTTTTGAGGGGGAGCATAAAATCTAAAATTTTAATTCAAATAGTTCATTCGGCATGCATTCCAGTTCTCCCATTGATTAGTCAGTTTAAAAGTGGATCAACGTACATTAACTTGTATTTTAATTCACTTGTTTAGTCAAAAATTGTCACCACATATGCAATTTTTGAAGGGGAGAATAGTGATTAAAATGTGATCAATTCGGCTTAATAATTAATAAGATCTAGTGAATATAAAGTGTGTTCCCGTCCTCGCATGTGCAAAACTCTTTCATAATATGATGCATATGTGTAGGGGAGCTTTTTGGTGATATAGAAACTCTCAACGTGTTATAAATGATTTCTTGAACATGTTGATTGCTTTTTTAATGGTTTTATGGCTACTATGGAAATACCAAAGACAGACCAACTGTTGTTTCTTACGGTGTTATAAGGCGGTTAAGGTTAGGAATTATGTTCCATGATCCAGTCAGAACTGGAGGGATCTACTCAGGGACACTCCATTAGATAAAATAGAAGTCCTTAGGTATGATTGGAAAAAAGGAGTAAAGTGAGATTGGGAAGAATATTATCCAAGGCATGAGTTATCACCGGAACAAACCCAACATGGTGATAATAAGGACGCGTTAGAATAACATTGAAGGGGTTGAAGAATGAAAAAGAAAAGTATGGATAAAGGGTGAAAAGAAAGAAGCCCTTCACACAACCTTAGGCAGATACCGGGTCAATGCATAATCTATCAGTAATCACAAAGATGATTCTGATATTAAAGACAAGTCATCATGGACCCAGTGATGCAAAGCACAACCCATCCCAGCTACTCAGGCTTCTCTCAAAAGAAGTTTGTTTCATTTCTCATGGAGTTCAACATGCTTCTATCGACTTTCTCATTCCAAGATCATAGATATTGAAAAGGTGGCAGTCCGCTCCAGCCTCCGATCACCAAATAACAAAAAGTGAACTTATAGAGTCTAGAGCCAATGAAATCTATCAAAAAAATCTCACTAGGACACAAATTCCAATATACAAAATGCCGTACATCATTATACAACATTTGGTATCAAAGAGTTCTACGCATTATCTTTACGGTAATTTCCAGAACATTCAGAGTGATACTCCTTTGTATTCACAGTGATGAATGGAAATCCATCCAGAGTCAACATCAAACAGCTCTGCGGTAGGTGACTTGTGAGATTCTAAATGAATCAAGCTTGTGTCAACTGGATATTGATTTTGGTCCAGTATATGAATTGATGACTCAATCAGAAAGATAGTAACTATCTGATTCACTCTTACCGTGTTGTTTGCTTTGAGATGTTCCGATAATGAGAATAAGCAAGTACAGTGAATCTAATGCAATCGCATTACAGGATCTAACACTTCGAGCTCGAAACCCTGTCAAGGAGGTTCTTTTAAATTGAGCCTACCTGATCACAGGTACAGTATTTATACTGTAAAATGGTCCTCATGGAACTGGAGGTTAATGTAACCGAACTTAAGACGAATGAAAAAGCCATATTCGTCGATATCTGCTATTTATCACTAACATCAATTTTTAGGTATAAGTGACGGTGTTACAACCTCATTCCAGCTGAGTCAAGATTCAAGACCTCATGCTCATGATCCATTGACAGAGATAAATTCATAGTGAAAGCTCAAGAACATGTTTCCAAGTCTTCCGCAAACTCTAATGTACAAGCGCTTTCTCGAAAGAACATTATCGACAAGATTGCCCTACAATGACAATGGTATATCATTCATGTGGATCAAGTGATATTTCATCCATCATGTGGTACAAGTAATCATGTTAAAGACAAACGTTGATGGGAGATTTTTAGCAAGTTTTCAAGATAATGAGCATGAGGGTAGAGACACAAGAACGCAAGGCGGCAAAAGATTCAAGGATAAAGATTTAAAGATCTCAAGAGTCAAGATAAAGTCAAGGATAAAGACCAAAATATCAAGATTAAGTTAAGAGATATCAAGTCAAAGATCAAGATCCAAGATCACAAGCATGCAAAAGGAACTTTAAAGGAATTCCCAGGACCACAAGGCTCCAAGATTCAAGACATCACAAGACGTGAAGCCATAAGTGTTATGACCACCCCTTAGGGGGAGATTGTTAGCCGTGTTTTTATGTAAAGTGATGGTCATTATATATTTTTTAGCCTTGTATAGGAAAACGTAGTTTACGGGAATTCATTTAAGCTAATTGGGCCTAGGTGTCAGGCTAAAGCCCATTAGTTCGGTCCATTAAAGGCCTAAATGTCCCAACAAGGAGTCCATACTCTTTTTAGTATAAATACAACCCTCTTAGGATGTTAGGAGGGTGTTGCTTCTTATTTTCTCACAATAAAAGTTACCATTTTTCTTTCTTTTGTTTCTCTCTCTAGTTCTTTATCTATCTAAGATTTTACTTTTATTTTTGTGTCTTGTGGTGATGAAATGATAGCCTAACAGACTCAAGTTGACCCTACTCGTTATCGTAGTATGGTCAGCTCCCTTATGTACCTCACAGCAAGTCGTCCTAATTTAGTGTTTGTTGTCTGCATGTGTGCTCGGTATCAAGCAAAGCCTACCAAAAAGTACCTTACTGCGGTGAAATAGGTCTTTTGGTACCTAAAAGGAACCATAAATATGGGTCTATGGTATCTGAAGAACATCGGATTTGATCTAACAACTTTTGCAGATGCAGATCATGCAGGTTGCCAAGATTCAAGGAAGAGTACATTGGGAAGTTATAACACCTCGTATTTTAGGTCATTGTATGACATTATGTAATTCATAATTTATTTTTAGGGTTTTACGCGTTTGCTCTTAAACCGTAAACGTTAAGTTAAATCGCGTAAACTGAAAATGATCATACAATGTAAACGGGCATTAAACGATTAAATGTTTGCATCAAGCAAGTGTTATATGATTATTATGAGGATAATTAATGACTTTGTTCATCTTATTTTTATCAGCTACGTACAATGCTTGCGTTTCATAATAAAATACGTTTAGGCATACCCGGAAGTTCTAAAACCTAACTACGCCTAAACGAATACCCACGATTATACCCAATACTCAAAATAACAAATATAACATCACATATATACACATAATGCCGAAAATTTGAGGATGAGACCAAGACTTTTCAAAGTTTACATCTTTTACATAATATCTAGATATTTCATAAAGGTAACTCTTACACCTTTTACCAACTTGACTTGTTTAACTAAACTAGGGTTAGAAAGTAACCATGGTATGGTTAGCAAGATATTTTTACTATAAATAGGCATGCATGCATGAGAAATGTTTACATACTCTTATACTTTACAAAACTTCATTTTCTTTCTCTCTTTTACTCCCCTAGCTCACGGCTCAAATAAGCTTTAAAACAAAATCCACACTTTGATTTTGTAAGATTATACAACCCTTTGCACAACATACTTAAGGTATTCTAAGGTGTTTGCAAGCTTTGGTTCATCATTTGCAAGTAATAAGAAGAAAAAGGAAAGATTAGGGTTTTGAGAAACCTAATCTATGGTGGGAGGGTTATAAGCTTGGAAGCTTTGTTTTTGGAATCTAAAACCAGGGTTTTTTAGAACTTATTTCACTATCTCTTACATCTATTACTAAGGTTTTCTTAAATCTAGATAAACTTTTTATTTCTTATGATTTTATTATTACATGTTAAATATAGCCATACTCACCACAAGACTTTTTGAATATGTAAAAATGAGTTTTTATTTGAGTTTATCAATTTATACACTTATTCTATGTATATCGTCCGTATATATCATAGAAAAGTAAAAATAAAAGTATGTTAAACCTATGGATTATTATAAAATGTTTATGTTAAATTAGGGTTTATATAATTTTCTAAACTTCACAATGGTTGAAAACATAATGACAGTAAAAAAAAGGGTTAAACTTATTACGACAATGAATTACAAGAGACTAGGGATGATCATTGAACCTTATTATAAGTACCACCTTATGTAAAATATGTTTTTAAGAGTTTTTTATAGTAAACCCGCTACTCAGTAATAAACATAAAACCAATTTTTATAAAGTTATACACTTAAAATACATAGGGGCTGTTTTAGATTCGAATCTTAAGAAGCAGTAGCTTTATATTTTAGAAGTTATACATTACGCCTCATGACGATTCTAACCTGATAACGAAACTCGAAAAACCGATCTATAACAACAAGATACTGTTAAAAACGAGTTTACGACTACAAATACTTTTATAAAACTATTTTTATAGAAAGTTACTATTCATGGCAGTAGGTTTGAGTTTAAAACACCTAAAATATGATATAACTTTTGATTACGAGATCGTACACGCAAGAATCGTTGAGAACGGAACTATAACGAGTAAATTACGACATTTTCGATAATTAAAGTTTATAAAAGTAATTTTATAAACTATGAACAGTAAAAATCACTATTCATCAGTGGATTTATCTTTATAAAATATAATACCTCTTTTAATAACAAAAACGTACTCGAAGGAATCACTGAAATCGGGATTAAAACGAATAAGTTATTACGATTACAAGTTTACGCCAATTAAAGCCTAAAACGACAAACGAGCTGTTGTGAACAGTAATTTTACTATTCATCGCAGAATCTTAAAAACTTAAAAATGTAATATTTTGATCGCTGCGGTGTTACACGAAGACGTGGACAGGTAAGAAAACGCGAGCAACGGGCTTAAAACGACCAAATTAGGTCATTTTTACGAAAAGTATATTTATAAACGTTTTCACTTTATCAAAAAATTATTTTACCAAAAACGATTAGTCCGGTGATAGCTATATAGAATATGATGTGGGTTTACAAAGTGCCTATAGTTACAAGGGAGTTCATAATGAGGCCTCTTCGGAGGGCTATCGATGATTTTTATGATTACGATTAAAGTGTCCTAAACTCCGCGTACGTCATGCATGACCTCTTTATATATGATATCCCCAGCCCGATCGATAAGTACGATGTAACAACTATAAGATTATATTCAATGTTAATAAATTAAGTACTCAGTACTTATACGGCCTTATTTTAAATAGGTTGCATTTATCGTCTTGCGTGACGTTTTATCTGTGATTATTTGAACTACCTGTACACAAGGTGAGTTCATAGCGCCACTTTTACAGTTTTACTAATTTGATATTATTGGGGTGGAAACATGCTTGTTTTATAAATTGGACGCAAGTGTTGAAAGTAATATATTGATTATGTGTTTGCCTAAGTTGCGATAACCCTCCTGAGCCCATTATTCATGAACTGTTAATTGCATAGATGTAGTTGTGAATTACATTATGTGAGCGCGAATGATATAAATAGATCTATTGGGATTAACCTCCCCGTTTGGGTGATTAGCTATCACTAGGAACGAACGTTGACCATGTCGGACTTGGATGTTGCGGGTTACAACATCTGTACGGGCAAATAACTGCTATAATAGCAAATATAGGTTGAGCTTCGGTGTCATGAGCTTAGTGCAACAATAATCTGGTTTTGTGATTGTTGGCATCTGTTGTAACATCACGGGAAAATCTTGCGGTCCTGCATAATTTAAATACATAAACCTATGAATTCACCAACAATTTTGTTGACGTTTTAAGCAATGTTTTCAGGAGGTCATTAGGCACGAGATGCCAAGGATGCATTGGATTATGTTTTGGATTGCACTGTTAAAGTTATGTGTGCATCATGTTTTGGGATATCAATGTTATCTTTTGTAATAATAAACAAAGAACAAGTAAAGCTATAAGCTTTTGTAATATGTCTTTTATTTAAATCCAATGTATCAGTTTAAACGACTTTTGTGTCGTTCTTATATATATCTTGTGCTGTTGATCTTGAAGTAACATGCCCCGGATCCTTATTCCGCTGCGACCCATTTTGGGGGTGTTACAATTTGTTTTTAACTGCATTACAAGATCCTCTCTTTCGGCCTCTACTTCAACATACTTGAGACTCATTTCAAGTTAACGGTCACGAAGGTCTTTTAGCTCTGTCTTTAAAGATGACTTTGTTCTTTCAAACCTTTCTTTTGTTACTGCTTCATTTTCCGCCTTTGCTTTCCCAGGAGCTGATGAAAGACTATTACTCCCTCGGGTTTTAGCCTGAAGAGATATGATTGTAACCATGAAATACAGTTTGCACAATAGTGAGCATTAACAATTTATTATAATTGTCAGCTATCAAAGTAATATTTGACTTACAAAAGTCAACAGTTGAGTTCACCTTTGAAGTTGAAGTCTGTACTTTTTATTTACATCAAGTGCCTCATCAAGTTATGCTTCAAGCATCTCTATCTTTGCAGCATAATCGATATCTTCTTGACAACGAGTCTCATTAGCACCCTGATACAATAAACATAAGGCACTAACAATGAAAATTCGAAGATATTGAATCCCATGTGGTTTTTTACCAAACATACTGAGTTAGAAAATGATAGAAATGGAAACTAGAGCATAAACCGTTTTACTTTTAGCCAGCTACAGTTTTAGATCCTCTATTTTCTTCAAGCATTCGTTCTTTTCGCCATCAAGTTAAGTACAGAACTGAGTTAGATGTATGAACTTACAGGTTGCATCAACATCCTTGAATTCAATTCTTACTGGTACACTGTTTAAGTTCTAAAGCATGTAGATGTCCTTAGGTGTATAATCCACTAGAAAGTGTGAGTCTGTTGTCTAGCAGTCAAAAATGCTTTTATGGTGGCATTCTTTTCTTCAACATACTTGAATTCAATTCTCCTTGCATGGTATGCCAATAACATTAAAGCACCAAATCCATTAGAATTCAGAATTAGTAACATGGGTAGGACCATTTGTTTAGACAACAGGTCAAACAGGTAATTTTGGTACTTTTAGGGCTGGGTTGACCCAAAATTCTACCTTCAAGTTTCTATAAAACATACCATTGTAATCATTAGAGTGCAGTATTTGGACCACTTTCTATAAAAGATCGTTATCATTTTCATGTACATACGAAAAACCACCTACCTGGTAATATCCACTCAAAATCGAGATAAAGCAACATAGCTACACTATCCAACTGAATAGGGACTGCAAATTGAAAATAAAATCGGTCAACTATAAAAAATTTAAATGGAATTATCCAAGAAAGCTCATATATAGCCATAAAGTTACTTGAACTTATCCACTTCCATAAAATGCATCTCTAATGCGGTTTATAACTATGCAAGAGAAGTTGACCACTTATCCGGCTCAATTTTGACCCGTACGTATATGACCAGTTAACCAACATCATGCATTCTGTAACACCCCCAAAATGGGTCGCAGCGGAATAAGGATCCGGGGCATGTTACTTCAAGATCAACAGCACAAGATA